>PVKA01014434.1:0-52418 GCA_004027165.1 Ctenomys sociabilis
TATATATATATATATATATATATATATATATATATATATATATTTGCTGTATATATATTTGCTGTATATATATTTGCTGTATATATTTTGCTGTATATATATTTGCTATATATATATATATATGTAGATATATATTTGCTTTAAATTCAGAATACAATGTGAAAAAGTTGGTTTACTTTATTAGTCATATCACAGATGTAAGAAAAACTTAAGAAAGTCTCAATTCTTTGCATTAAAAGAATTTTGATTGTTCTGGAAGTCCTGGTTTTAGATTTTCTTAATGAGTTACATACTGGTGACAATTTTTGCTTCCTGATAAAATTCAGTATTTCCAAAGTAAAAGTATGTACTACTTCTCACTTTTTTGATGTTTTTGAAAAGCATTTATTTCAAAAAATAATCAAAAAATATGTATGTGGAAAATCTCTCCACTTGTATTTACCCAGGGTAGCTTTTATTCAGGAAGGATATTCAAATTATCCTTTGGGCCAGTGAATCCTCAGTCAAGCAAAATTAGTTTTTAGAAGAGGTTGGGATTGTTAATTTCTGAAACTCTATCGTCCTTATTCTATTTATATGAAACTCTTGAGAAAAAGAATCTCTGCACTCACTCCTGCGTCCTCAGAACTGCCCTAGGAGCGTCCTGGGTCCTCTACATATTAGACCAATCAAGATAATTCCATTCATGATCCTCTTAACTGGTGCCACCATCCGACAACTATCCTTTGCTTAAATGTTGAAGGCTTTATAGAAGTGCACAGTTGCCGATGTTGCAAAGGGCAGAGTGGTTGGAATCAGAAATTACTCTCATAGTCTTGCTCCACCAATTGCTGAATTCTTGGGAAATTATTTTCACACTTTCTGATAACACAAAATAAAAAAAAAGTCATACTAAACAGCTTATAGAGATTTCACTGCTGATTTAGGGAAGATTTGTCAGCCCTATCTTAACAGTCACTACCATGTGAGATGTATGTCAAGAGCAAGTAGATGAGAAAACCTTATCTAGGTACTGAAAACAAATGAAGTAACATCTAGTATCTCCTTTAAGGTCAGGAAACAAAGATTGGAGAGGTGATAGCTAAGAAAATGCAAACTGAGTAATTTTCCCTCATCCTCTCATTTATTCATCTCATGAGCATTTCTGGAGTATTTACTGTGTACAAATCACTGTGCAAAGCACTGCAAGGAATCTAGTGTGTATATGACTATTTCTCTTTTTCTTCTCTGATTTTGTGCTGAATCTAAGCTGCACCTTGTGACAGATAAGGAGATAGAAGAGATCATATTGCTCATCAGAAGAGACAGAGATGAACAAAATGAAGTCTGAATTAATATGAAGCACATAAATTGACACAAGTCCTCAGAGTAATACAATTAATGAGCCAGCACTTATTGGTAGAAACCGATGAATATTCACACTCTGATCAAGATAGAAACCAGGATGATTTAGCAGGAATGACCTGAACTGTGCCTTTGATCCTAATCTTAGGGACAAAGAAGAGAGAAAGGCAATAGCAGAGAAATGGGTTTCAGAAACAAAAAAAATTTAAAGGTAAAAAGATGCAAAACTACTGCTGTCCATTGACCAAAAGGCATGGGAATCTATCTTCTGGGGCCTTTATTTCCACATTATTACCTCTATAGACCCTGATTTCAATGAAACTATATTAATATGAAATGAGTTCAAGTAGAAAAAAGATGTATGAGAAAAAATAATAATTCCTATGAATGCTTATAGTGAATTATTCATAGATGTTATTCAGTAGGGGCGGGTAGTAGGGAAGCCTATAATAATTCTCTCCTTTCAATTCTGAGAAACTAGTTTTCAACTAGAAATCTAAAATGAAAGAGCCCTGTTGCTTCTTGTATTTTTGGTTATTAGAATCCCCTCAGAGTAGAATTTTTTTTGTCACAAGGGGGCATAAACATAAGTATGTCAAACACATTTACTCTTTACACTATTTGTTGATGAATTATTAATTTGAATTTTATGAATTTTGTTATACTAAACAGTGAGTGCTTAACAAAAACTCCGAAAGTATTGTATTTTAATATTTATTGTTTATAAAAAAATCAAAATTTTCAACATCAACTGATTTTTGGTGTACAAAGTCTTAAAAAGGACAGCTGAAATAAATTTCTTTATGAATTATAATGAAAATAATAATTGTCTCAGTTCCTCTTCTCTTCTTGCTGGGACAAATACCTGACATCCAAAACGAAGGAAGGAAAGGTTTATTTAGCGCACAGTTACTGGAGGCTTCAGTAACTGTGAGCTAAAAGGTGAGGCTCCAAGATTGAGTGGCACATGGCAGAGAGCAACCTTTCAGGGCGGCGGCAAAGACCAGAGTGAGCAAAACGGAGGAGCAGCAGCGACAATGGCAACAGAGGAAAAGTGTATCTCTTCAGTTTCACTCAGGCCGTCTGTCTCAAGCTAGGTGTAGTACTCACACCCATAATCCCAGCAGTACTAAGACTCATAATTGCAGTGGATCATGGGTTAATTTCAAGTGCTAGAAGTCCCTGCCCCACGGTTGCATGAGGCTTTGGGGGAACAACTAGACACAAATCATAACGCCAGTGGAATTCTACAAAAAAAAAAAATCTTTTCTTCAATTCTCACACCTAAGGTAGTTTTCACACATGATATCAGCACCTTCTCTACTATGTATCACTTACACTGACAGCACATGTGTTCAGCTTTCCTTTCCTATGTGGCAGGCCATTTTTTATCACCTCCCTTCTCTTCCTGCTTTGTCAGGATCTTCCTCCTACGTTCTACAACATGCAGGGAAGTAAGATATCAATAATTTTCTAATCACTAGAAAATTTTATTCTAGTGATTAGAAAAAACATTTTCATATCAGCTGCTTATTCATTTACAAATCTAAGGGATAACATCACAAATAAAAAGCTGTGTGAACTACAGTGAAAATACCAATAGAACTCTACAATAAAAATCACCTTTGCTTCAATCGTTACACCCAAGACACAGTTCTCTAGGCAGAAACAATTTGTTTCTCCTCTGCTGTAAATGATCTTTTATGAGTTCCAGCCTGAAGACTCTAAGAAAATGTCTCCAAAGTATTTTGGAGTTGTTAGTTTATTTGTAAACTCTCAAGGTATTTATACCAAACATGTTTAGGATCAAGTAAAACCCAACCATTGGCCAGTACTTTGTGTTTTGAGTAATATCATAGTGGCTGCACAACTCACCAGCATCTACTCTACCTTTGGTTCTGTTGTAGAAAGTTTATGTCTCAGGCTCCCATTTTGTTGAGGTTTCCCTATCAATATTTCCAAAGATTGTACATACAATTCTGCTTTACAATTGCAATATTTTATTTGGAATTTCTCCTCTTTTCCTGTGTACAATTCCTACACTAGTCAGCTTGCGCTCTGTGGGCAGCCACACAGCTCAGTGGATTAACACATCTACTCAGGCGAGGCACAGCGGCCAGGTTCAGTCCTCTGCGTGCTGCGCTGGTCCTGCCCCCAGAGCACACTGAGATGGTGATTGAGACTGGACATGGAGGTGTGCTCCCGTAATCCCAGCGCGTGGGAGACTGAAAGCAGGAGAATCACCATGAGCCCTATCTATGTAGTGAGACCCTGTACCAAATACATTAAAAAAAAAAAAAAAAATTATGCTCTGAGCAAATGTAATATCAATTGGAAACTAGTAAACTAATTGTCAAATATCACATTCCAACTAGTTTTGGAGATGAGAGCACCAAGTCTGTTCATATCACTCGGCTTATTACTATATAAACAAGAACATAATGGCTGAGTTGCAGAATACATTCCTAAATTAGAAACAATAATAAGCTCTACAAGGGCATAAATTTTTCACCATATCATTCTTCTATAAGTCTTTTACATTCCTGCAATTGGCATAACAAATCCCTGTTAAGGGCTACAGACCCATTAATGCTTTCAGTTCAGCTAGTGAGGTGTCATAATAAGTACTTTTTAAAATAGGGGCTATTAGTGCAAACAGATACAACCAGTTGTATCTTGGCCTTTGCTTATTTCATGTTATTTTGTAGCATTTCTTCTATTATAGTTTCCAATGTCAAATGGCAGTGCTGGTATTTATTCAATATACTAAGACCCCCACTATATTTTCAGACCTACTTCTAACATTGAATTGTTCATTTAGTTGTGTGATTATTTTGCAATGTTTTGACTCGTCAAATATGTACTCACACTGCTATTTTCTTTGTCGTCTGGAGGCCTCCATTTCCTGTGTCAGTATCAGTCAATTCTTGATCCATTGCACTGTTGCAGGAACTTTGTCTCACATTATCAATGTAAAAGTCATCACCAAAACCGCCATCCACTCATACCACTCTTCTGTTAAGAAAACATGCATTTTACCATAACGGATCATGTTCATCATTCATGCATGAGTAATCTGATGATTCATTTTTTACCCCTTCCAAAATTTGTAAATCTGTTTTTCAGGTGCTATGGTACTGACTGGACTACTTCTACCAGAAAAAAAATCAAAAGAAAACTTTTGAAAAGCGAATACTAGAACAATGTGGGTGTGTTATACCCTCAGTGATGGTCAGGTAAACATATGAAGAAAACTTCTACAGAGCAGCATGGGGGTATAAATCCTGGTTTGGTGATTTTTCACATGTGGATATACCTTGCTTTTCACTGTAATAAGCAAGTTAACTCTAAAATTGCTTCCTATATCCCACAGGGAAAGGCACCGATACACACTGCTGGCTATTACAATAGAAGAATAAATGATGTGTTTGTGGCACCCACTGTTATGTCTGGATTTAACACCTTGTCCTCCAGTTATTTATGGGGTTTTTTCTTTCTTTCTTTTTCTTTTTCTTTCTTGGTACCATTTCAGGATGCTGCACTTGTTGGGGAGGCGCCTGTGATGTTGAGCTAGATACAATCACCCCACCCTTTAGTGACAAGAATTTGTACACACCAATTTGCCTTGAGTGCTATGGATTTCTTCAGTTCCCAGACATCACAGAATTGGTCAATCCAATCTTCATTCGTCTTCTATCTAAATCTTAACTTTGGAATATAGATTTGTTTCTTTATTGCTACACATTGCCTAATAACACGATTAATGTTCAGAACACAAGGAACAGAACAGAATTAGATCCAGAATTTTGGCTTGAACATATCAAGGTATGTATCCTTTAAAGATGGAAAAAATTAATATCTTGTATATACTATTGAGAAAATAGAACAATGAGAAATAAGGTTTACAAGAGTGTGCTATGAATTCTTGTTTTTCTAGTCATTTCCAGGCAGGGTGTTAATTCATATGTTTTCTTTCCTAAGGGAACTTGTCTTTGAAGAGAGGGGGTGGAATAAGTATGATTTGACTTCATCAAAATTTTCAAAGTTAATTCTTTCATAATGTAAATTGAAAGTATAAAATATTAGTCTTATTTCTAAAATGCACATTCTGGTTAATCCATTCATTTTCTCTGTAAGACACATGAAAGTAGGATTGTTTTAGTTCTCTTTGGGGAAGAAAAATTATGACCTTGAAATAAAGCAAATCAGATTTCTAAGCTGCAACCAAAGAATTTTAAGTAGCTCAAGAATAGGTTTCCAGAAATAAAGAGTTATAGTACAGCTATAAAAGTCGAATATAGTTCTTCAAGGGGCACCAAAGTCAGTGACTTTGGGTAATAGGTAATAAATTATCTACAAAGGGGCTGTGGCAACATTTCCATCTTATCGTCATCCAAATCTCTAATGAAAACAAGAACTGAATAAGTGTGTATTCATTGTTTTTTGAAGATTCTGCTGAAGATTTTTGTTATTCTAATTTTTTTCAGCTAGAATTTGAGGAACTTCTAGAGTTTAGCTTTTGGACGTGCTTTCTTTGGGTTGAAACAACCTGAATCGAGCCCTTTTTCTTAATGTGATCTTTTTTTGCTCAGATTACACATACTCTGTGCTTGTAAAAAACAAATGAGGAAGGGGCACTAATGGCTAACTACAAATGACCATAATACAAAACTACCAGGCAAAAATCTTTAAATATAATTAGCTCCTATTCTCGGAATGTTTCCCCTCATACTACTTTATAGCAGGAATATTACAAAGGATTTAGGTTACAGTCAAAGCAAGTAGACAAATTTCATTGTCTTCTTTAGTGTTCTAATAAATGCCAATATACGACAGGTAGGAACTCTTAATCATTCATCTACTACAGTTTCTCTCCTTTTGATATAAAAGAAACTCCGATCCTGCTAGATGTCAAGTATGAGTCTGTGTTCTCTAAAACTGAAGAAGGAATTTTAAGAACAATGGAGCTTAAGAGCAGAATATATATATATATATATATATATATATATATATATATATATATATATATATATATTAGGGGGAAGAAGACACTTCTGTCTAAGACAGAGAGACAGGAAGCATCCTAAATGGGTTGCCAAAGACTCTACCTTTTCTAAGGGTTTTATAGAGTAAAATAACAAAGGGGGGGGCTGAAGGAGAAAAAATAGGAAATTGCAAGGTGGGCATGAAGTGGGACAAAACTATGCTCAACCAATAAGATTATAAGTATAATTGCTCAGGTAAAAATGATTAAATTGGGACTGAATGGGGAAGCAAATCACAAAGCAAGTAGGCATAAATAAGGAACAGGGTCTTTTCCTGTAAGGGGGCTGGGTTAATGGCTTTTTCTGGCTTTCTAAAGGTGGTAGATACTTATATAGAATGTCAATCCCTGATGCTTCTCCTTAGGAAGTATGTGGGTATACTTGTTTCATCTTTTGCTTGAGGTCTGCCCATAGCAGAGTTGCCTTTCTCTCCCACAGTTGCAAGGAACTGCATATGTCTTCTGCACTAGCTCCTTTGAAGGCCTACTTTTGTTTTTTTCAGAACCGGGGTTGAACTCAGGCCATTGCGCTTGCCAAGAAAGTGCTTATTCTACTGAGCCATCTCCCCGGCCCCTAAGGGCCTATTTCTATCCAACTGACTATAATATTTTATCTCACTTAGTTGTCTATATATTTTATCAACTATTTAGCATATAGCTCATGTGAAATGTTTCTTATATTAACTGTGAATTTTTTCATTCAATCTGAAAGATGGGGTAGCATCATGCAATGGAATCAGATGAATTGGGTTCAGAGTTCGAATTCAACATTGTTCTTTCTCTGTGTGCAACTCTGAGCAAGAGATTTAAATTCTCTAGGCTTAAACTTTCTCATCTGTAATTCAGTCCATTAAGCACTGTGTAATTTAACTCAGTAAATATTTATGAAATACCAAAGTTTGCACTATGCTACCAAATCAGTGTGATCCGGTCATGGACCCAGCATATTGCTGAAGATTCCCACAGCATAATCAGAGGACTCAAAGGTAAGTCATGTACCTATCCCATCATTTACCTCAAAAGAAGATAAACCATGTATCTAGCAACAGCAGGAAAACAAAAGTTAGATTGACAAGATAGATATATAAATTCATGTTTGGAAGAGATAGACACATCCACACAAACTTCTAACTTGCTCCATTCAATTCCCTGAAGGAATTTGACATTTTCATCCTGGGACAGTCTTCATAAAGGCTGGAAGACAGAAGAGAAAAGGTACACATAAGGAATTGTTAATGTTCCATGGTTAGAACATAATGCGCGACACTGAAAATGAAGCTGTAATAAAGCTCAAATCTTGAAACCCACTGCATGCCATTTTAAGTAGTTTGAATTTTATCATAAGAGCAACAAGGAACCAATGAAGTACTCTGAGCAAGTGAGTGACATGCTGATTTTTGCATTCAAGGAATATCTCTCTGGCTAAAGTACAAAAATCAGGCTAGAATAAGACCAGAGGCTAAGTGACAAATTATAAATCAATATCAGGGATCTAGGGAAAAGGATCATATTGACTTAGATAACGTATGGTAACAGAAATGGAGAAATTCAAAGAAACAGCCATTCTCCCCTTCATTATTAACAGTTTCTCTCATTTATTGGCAGTGGTGTTATGCCCAATTACACTCAATTCCCAGGAGTTTTGCAGAGGTTTGTCAGCTTTTCAGAAGTCTTCCAGACCTAGACTATCTTTCTTTACATAACTTCTTTAACGAAAAAAGAAAACATTTATTATTTGTATGTATTCAGGGTCATACATCAGGAAACAGAAAGTGACAAAACTTAGTATTTATGGGCTAGAGATTTACATCATAGACTTTTGGTACAGGTTTTAGTGATGCTGAACCTTTTAGAGCTTTCAGTGATACAAACACCCACTGCAACATGAATGCCATATATTGGTCACCACTGGTTTATGATATAGAGTTCTTAACAAATAGGAGCAAGCCAAATAGGGGCAAGCAATAATCACTAATTTAATTACCACTCTCTTTTCCTTCTCTGTAGATGAGCAGTAAACCTCCTGAAGCCAGAAACTACAAATTTTTTTTCTTGAAGAACACCTAAATTTCCATAGTACGTGCTTTGTTGTTGCAGATGCACTAGCATTTTTTAAGTCAGTGTTTAAACATTACAAACACAGGACAAGCAATATTTATAGCAAATGTTCCAGATACACAAAAATAACTCAAATGGATCATTTAGACCAATGGAGCTGCAAAATATAATTGTATCAAGAGGTTTTCCTTTTGGGTTTTTTTCTGTATGATATTTAGGTCTTCTAGCAACTTGATTAGTGTTTCACACAGAGTCATGAAAAGGTCAAAATAAACTTTGTGTTTGAAGATTATATTCTGATTAGATAACACACTAGGTAATATCTGATAATTAAGAGAAAGGTCCAAAGCAGAAAGGAAATAAGAAGAGCATTGAGAAATATAGTAGAGAAGAAGTGGAAGTGTAGTTCAGTGGTACAGTGCCTCAGTGCACACAGGACCCCAGGTTTAATTCCAGCACCAATAATGATGTAAAGAAGGAAGGAGGGGAGGGAAGGGAAGAAACAGAAGAGTAAGGAAAAAGAGAGGAAAACTAAACAGCATAGTAAGCAATAAATTATATAACCCCTTCAAAAGTAGTTATTTCATACAAAGAGAACTAAAGCTTGCTGGGCTAATTTCTTTACCAATCTTCTTCCTGAATATTGAGGCCAAAGCGAAGTTAAAACAAAAATCATTTAAAGAACTAGTTGTAAATATGATCACAGATATTTAGGGAAAATAGTTATGTAATAGTGAATATTAAGAAAACCATATAAAGTATGGACTAGAAGAAAATGCAATGGGAATTGACTATATATTCTCAAGGAATATAATCAATACCTGTAGCTTGCTGTATTTCTAAGCTTCCTGAGACAGCATGTACTTTTTAATATTTGTTAAAAAAAAATTAACAAGTTTTTGTTAAAAAACATCTTCAAAAGTTATTTTTTTAAAAAACTGTTTATAGGTCCAGGCAGATAGCTCAGCAACATAAGGGCCCACCTGGCAAGCACAAGGTCTGATGTTCAATTTCTGGTCCTGGGGACAGGGGAGGAGGAAATCCTGTTCATAGCATTCTTTTGACTTGATCAATTGGACTATTTATGGGTTGCTAAGAATTTAGAATGCATTCTGTCACTGTTATTTACTCCCTTTTCATATAAAGAAGAGAAAATAGTGTCTATTTTATAGGAAATGTGGACAAAAAATACAGTGGATTAGAAAACAGAGATAGAAATACAGTTTTGCAAATTTATCTCAATAAACCAATGAATGCTCTAAGTTTGAACTTTGTAAAGTTACCTTGCTATGGGCAGATCAATTACTCATAATGAAATAGAATTAGAATGTCAGAAAGTGTGGTGGCCGGGCTGCTGGCGGTCTTGCTGTCCTGTGACGCGCACGAATGCACACGGGGGAAGAGCCAGGCAACTGTAACTAAGGGCCCTGTGAGGTCCTCAAAGCAGAGTGCATTCTTCTCGCTCAGATGAGCAATCTCCATTAAAGGAAATCTGACCCTTTCCTATTAGTTAATCATATTGTCCACAGAAAAACACATTCAACTGAAAAACTAAATTGACCTCTTTAAAATCTGAGATCTTCTAAGTACATCTGATAAGATATATTCTAATTACTTTTTTAATTATTTTACAGATGCGATACTTGTTAAAATAGAATTATTCATCCACTGGGGGGAAAAAAACGAAACTAAAAACATGCTAAGTAACAAGCAAAATACCAGGTTAAAAAAACTGAAGTAAATCTTAGTCCCGTGGGAACAGAAAGTAAAATAAAAAAATACTGGGGTAAGAATCTTTTGGGGGTAAATTTTAATTGGTTGATCCGACATTTCTCAAGAGTGCTTTTGACATTGTAAGAAGCACTGTTCTAAACAAGTGAGCTAAGAAAGTGCATTGTTATTCATACAGCGATGCTGTGACAGCCCTGCACTGTAGGAAGGAAGGACACCCAAAGGTCAGGACAGTGCACTTTCCACCAACGCAAAGATGAAATAAAAAACACAATGATAAAATGAAAAGGAAAATTAGAAACTGCCGGAAACATACACAAACATCACAAGGACACGTAGAATTAGATGCCATCAAGTTTGCCACAAAGAGATACAAAGCTGATTTTGATGACAAATAACAAACTGTAATACCCAAAGGGAAATACAGAAGAAAGAAAACCTGTCTTCACGTAAATATGTCTGTATTTCGCACATACACTTGGTTTGAGCAGAACTATGTGACCATTAAGTTCTCTCTCTGCATGCCAAAATCATAGAAGTCTTGTCTGCAATGTTAAACAGATATTCCTTTCTCCAACAATATGTCATGCTGCTTTCATGCCAGGTGGGAAAGGAAATAAACAATAAAAGCAAACGAGGTACTAATTTGCAAAACAGAAATATAATGATAAAGATGCATCAATATCGACTTCCAACACAATAATTTTCTAAAGACTACGATTAAAAAAAGAAAGTACATAGATATTGATACTTGAAACATTAGATATTTAGCAGCTATCTTTTTAGCAATGCCTTTTTAGAAGCAAAGCAGGTTTCATTCTGTTTTATATCGCATGAAAGAATTTATACTGAAAATGACTAATTGTTGCTGTCACCCATTTTTCAAATCAATTTTTCAGGGCCAATCAAATAGCTCAGCAGATTAAAGCTCCTGCAAGCAGGTGCAGGGGGTGGGGGACGGTTCTATCCCCGGGCCTGTTGTGCTGACCCCGCCCCCAGGGCACACTGAGCTGGCAATGGAGACTGAGCGTGGTGGCGCATGCCTGTAATCCAGCTCTTGGGAAGCTGTAAACAGGCAGATCACTGCGAGTCCGATCTAGTAGTGATCTAGTAGTGAGACCCTGAACACCCTGTAGACCCTTCCCTAAAATACAAAAATAAAAGAAAGAAACGAAAATCAATTTTTTCATTCTATCATTTTGTTCGGTTTCAACCCCAGCTGGTGTTTTACGATTTATTTCTGCTTGTATCCAACCCAGAGGTAGTGCAGATTTTACAAGTGTTCTTTCCTCCCTAAGACTTCTCTCATTTCAAAAATGAATTTTGGGAGTCCCCAGATCCCGTGTATTTCTGCTTAAGTGGTTAAAAAGTTGGTAGTTTCCAAGATTCTCTTAGTTTTAACAATTCAATAGGCCAACTAACAGAACTCAGAGAAGTTCAAGACTTAGGATTACACTTTTACTGGAAAAGCTTCTGCACCGGCCAGTGAGGAGAAGCATGGGTGGTTTCAGGAAGGTCCTCAGTACCAAGCTTCTGTGCAGCCTCCTTGTGGAATCAGGGCCACATCAGTCACCAGATATTTCAGTGTGTTCGCCAACCAGGAAGTTCCGATAAACTTCAGTGTCTCGAGTTTTTATTGGTGTCTTATTGGGTTTGATGAAATCATTTGCCACATGATTGAACTCAATCTCCACCAGCTGTCCTTCACAGATGCTAGATTAGCTCAAAATTCCAACCCTCTAATAGCATGGGCAGTTATTCCGATCACCAGTTCTCATTCAAAAGCCTTCTGAAATAACCTAATTACCTCAGATGTTATCCAGCAACTCAAAAATAACAAAAGCATTTCTGTCACTCGGGGTTAGAAGTTCTGTGGCAGAATACCTAAGATGAAACTATCAATTCTTTATTATAAAAAATATAATAAATACAAAATAACATAGAAACAATAGATATTGTAAATCAAATAAGAATCCATATTAAGCCGGGTGTGGTGGCGCAGGCCTGTAATCCCAGCACTCGGGAGGCTGAGGCAGGAGGATTGTTGTGAGTTCAAGACCAGCCTGAGCCACAAAATGAGCTTAAGGCCAGCCTGAACTGCATCGTGAGACCCTGCCTCAAAAAGACAAAAAAACAAAAAAAACAAATAAGAATCCATATTTATTATTTATAGTACATATCTGAAGTAAGTGTGTGACAAGTATGGTATGGAACATATGAAATCTTTGTAACTTAAATACATACATCTGGGATATGAAATATGCAATGTATTACTTATTGTAATTGTCATACTAACCTGTCTTGAAACTGTCTCGTTATTTTATCTTTTTTCTCATTAAAATGAAAAAATAGATAATATAGCAATCATTGTTAACTAGCTATCCCTGTTGTGAAAATCTGTAACATATGTATTGTTACATGTTAACCTATTTCTGTTATTTCTTCTATTTGTTTTTGCTTCTGTTTTCAGGCTTCAAATTAAAATTTAAAAAAAGAAAAAAAGAAAACATCTAGGTTAATTATACCAAAGGAAGGGTTGGCCTGGCAAATGACAAGATAAATTGTTTTCCTTTTCCATACACTCATTTCCTACTTTGATTTCTTCCCATTTCCCTGCATTTTAGTTACGCGTGTTTAGTTATGGCAACTTCCATGGCATTAAACTAAATTAAAAAATTATCTAGCCATTTAAATGTGCAAAGTACTATTATCACTAACTCTCTGTCCTCATAAAACTGTCAGTCTAATAAAGGTAACAATCAGGTTAAAAACCCAGGGACATGATTAAGGCAGGAACTAAATAAAGCCTTTAGGAGCATCTGGCAGGGCGGAGTTTCAGCTTGCTTGGCTCTGGCGTGCACAGCATGGACTGCTGGAGCACATTTCCAGGTGCATCTGGGTGGGTCGTGGAGGCACAGCCTTGGTGGCTGTGTCTGGTCCCTTATCCCACCTGCTTTGTCCCATGGGGTTTTCCCCTGTTACTCTTCCTGGCCAATATGAACTGAGCAGCTTTGCTCCAGAAATTCAAAGACTCATTTTAAAAATGCGCATCTAAGGTGAACACACACCTCTCAGAGGAAGAAATACAAGTGGCAAATAAATATAAGAAAAAATTTTCAATATCACTGGTCATTCAGGAGGTGCAAATTAAAGCAAAGCGATGCTGAGATTCAATCTCAATCTGGGCCGAGCCACGGTTATGGAGAAATCAAGTAATAGCAAAAGAAGGCAGGTCTGTGGGATAAGCAAAAACCTTGCCACTGCTGATGGGAGTGCAGACTAGTACCACCATTATCAGTGTGGAAATGCCTCAAAAGCTAGCATTAGAGCTCCCATTTGACACAGAAATTCCTTTACTGTGTATCTTCTCAGAGGAACTAAAAACATATCACAGCAATATACATACACTTTTATTTTTTTTATTTATTTTTATTTTATTAAAATACAAATGTCAATCAGACAGTTTCAAGACACCTTAACCATACACATTTGATGAATTAATACATTGCAAACTGTTTTCATAACGTTTTGGTATTGTACAAGGTGCATACATGATATACGCACACTTTTAAATAGCCAGATCTTGAAAACAACTCAAATGCCCATCAATTAAGAAATGGATACTACTTTTACAGTGAAGTACTACTCAGCCATAAAGAAGGCTAGACTGGAGTCATTCCTAGATAAATTGATGCACCTTGAGACCATACTCAAGTAAAATAAATCAGACACACATGTACATACTGCATTGTTTCTTTGGTGTGAGAAACTGAAAGAATAAATAAGAACTGAAGTGTACAATAGATACAATGAAAGAAAAAGAAACAGTTCAAAAGAAGTGGAAAATATGGAGGGGTGAGGAGGAAAAGAAATGGAAAAATGATGAAAGAATTAAAAAATGGAAACAAAGTTTTTCCTGAGGGGATCTGACTGGCCTTGTCAGGGACAAACGGGTACATTTCTTGTTACATAGGTCTCCTTACCTTGGTCTTAACCAACCAGTAGAAAAGTATAAAATCCAGGTATAAAAAGTAAAGCCATATTAATATGCTAAGCTGTAAAAGGCTCGAGTCAACAACTTCTGTCATTGCCAGTTCTGCGGATAACCACTACTACTGCGGACTACTGGACTATATTGGATTACTCTGCTGAATTCGCACACCTACAATATTTGAATGACAATGGAATAGCCATCTCTGACAAAAGTAAACAAAAAAGGGGGATATAGATGAAGGACCATTTTGTAATGAAAACATATATCTGTTTGTACAAAATAGCATAAATATACAGCTACTAGGGGGCCAAGGAGATGGCTCAGTGGAATAAGTGTTTCCCTGGCAAGCACAAGGGCCCGAGTTCAATCTCCAGTTCCACAAAATAAATAAATAAATAAATAAATAAATAAATAAATAAATAAATAAATAAACAGCTACTTTCTCTCAGTTCAGTGAGAAGAAGGTTTTGAACTAATAGTATTTAGACAAGATATCATGTCTGCGTCTTGTACTAGGAATAACTACTACAAAGACAACAATGTGTAATGTATTAATTATTGTAGCTACTACTAATCTGTTTTGAAACTATTTCATTGCTACTTCTTTCTCAATAAAATTATTAAAAAATAAAGAAATTTTTAAAATAAATACAAAAAAAGGAAACAAGTTTTGTAAATGAGGAAGGGAAGTTTTGTAAAGGGACTGGGGGAAAAAGAAGAAAAGAAGGTACAAATTCCCTATGATGAATGTGATTACTATGTGTACCTTAAGTATATCAATAAACAGTAAAATATGCAAAAAGAATGCCAGCAGAATTAAATCATAGACTTTTGAGGCAGGATGGGAAGAGCTCGAGATGATTTCTGAATATTCAGCACACATAAAAAAGGAATATGATTCCTTTGAAAGAAATTCAAAATCATCTTAGTCTTCTTAGGCTCCTCTTCAGAGAAACACCCAGTTGTATTGTACTTATGGATAAAATTAATTTTTAGTTCTACATGAAAATGAGTTAGAGAAAATATAACATTTTAGAGGTAAAGAAGGTTTGAGAGATCATCTAAGGCAGAGCTCTTGTTTTCTTTTCACCAAAAAGCAGTGTAGGCAGGATCAGGTAAGATTCCTATGCCTTACAAATGAGGAAATGAATTTGTGATACATGTAATCACATTCTGGTCAACAGAGAACTGCAAAATCCAGATCAATGTTCTCTACCCCATGAGAATACGTCCCAGTTCTCAAGTACTCTCTGTCCCTTCTTTCTCGTTTCCAAGCCAGCTTGGCAGCAGTCCAGTACTCTAGATGCAGGTTCTATTTGTCCTTGGGCTGTGTGACCTAAAAATAAGTGGAGAGAGAAGAAACAAAATTAAAATCTAACTAGTTGGGCTGGAGATGTAGCTCAGTGGTAGAGCTCTTGCCTGGCATATACAAGGCCCTGGATTCAATTCTCAGCCTGAAAAAACCACAATGAAACAACAAAAAAAAAAAAAAAAAAAAAAAACTAGAAGATCAACTAGGACTCATATTGGTTCATGGACAGCAAAGATAACCGTAAATAAATCATCTCACCCTTACTGAGACTTTGCAAAATGGTAATTAAACATCTTAAGTAAGAGAAGTTTAAAACAGGAGAGATGTGTTAGGCACTATCCTTCTGGATTAGACAGAATACCTGACACTCACAGCTTACAAAAAGGAGAAGGTAATTTTGGCTTATGCTTCAGTCCATAATGCCCTGGCTCTAAGGCAGAGTCCAGGGTAGAGGAGAGCTGCTCAGGCATTCAGGAAGTGGAAAGCATTAAGACAGAAACAAAGATAGAGAGAGATACTGATCTTGGCTTATGCTCACAGTGGCCTGCCTCTTGCAAACCGGCCCACCTCCCAACAGCAAATCGGCTTTACAGTGACTCCATAATTTAATCACCTTTCAAAGGTGCTGGCTATGATCACATGAGGTATTAGGGGGGACATCTCAATATAAACCCTAATATCTGTGATCAGAACATCTTCTAAAACTGCACCTACAGTTAATTTGAGATTTCAATATAATATGTAACTCCCTAGATGTAACTGAGTTAGGATGCATATTTGAATACTATAACAAAAATATTACCTCAAGAACAATATTAGTGGCCCAGTAACAAATGGCATTATGCCTACAATCATGCCAGCATCCATAACACGCTTCCTGGGGTATCCCTAACTTGGCCCCTCCTCTCACTTCAGCTTCATTTACTATACCTTTCTCTCTGTCATCACTCTGTGATATTGTAATTCATATAATTCCTGACTATGTCATACTATTTTAAGGTGCTTGGTTCTCACCCATGGTATTCATTGTCTGAAAGGCTCTTTTCTCATCTTCATCTTTATTTTTATTACATCTTTCAACTTTCAGTTTGGGCATCACTTCTTTGTAAAATATTTCTGGGACATAGGTAACAGTCTGGGTCAGAATACCATCATAGGGTACATCACACCATAAATGTGTCATTTGTTAACTTGTCTGCCTTTTCCGCTAGGCCTTTAGACCTAGAAACAAGAATGATGCTGTAGGGCCAGCCAGATAGCTCAGTGGACTAAAGTGTCCATTTAGGCAGAGCACAGCAGCCAGGGTTTGATCCCGAGCCTGCCATGCCAGTCCCACCCCTGGGGCACACTGAGATAGCCATTGAGACTGGGTGTGGTGGTACATGCCCATAATCCCAGCACTTGGGAGGCTGAAAACATGAGAATCACTGCAAGTCTGACTACATGGTGAAACACTGTAGACCCTATACTAAATACATAAAAATAAACTAAACAAAAGAATGATGCTGTATTCTACTTTCAAACATCAACAGTTATCAGTATACAGTATGTGATTATCTGTTAAAAAATATGTACATCCAATTACTTAATTAACTGACTTCTCCATACTCAAAACAGGAGAATCACTACAAGGCTGACTACATAGTAAAACACTGTGGACCCTGTACTAAAGACATAAAAATAAAATAAATAAAAGAATGATGCTGTATTCTACCTTCAAACATCAATAGTTATCAGTATACAATATGTGACTATCTGTTAAAAAAATATGTACGTCCAGTTACTTAATTAACTGACTTCTCCATACTCAAACATTCATGATTAATGTGCAAAACCCTTGAATATGTTACATCTTTCAAGTATGATGACATTTATTATGTAAAGATCTGCTTAAAAGGTCATGTCTAGATTGGCTACAGAAGGTAAGAAAAAAAAAAACTATAACTCTTCTCAGAAAACACAAACTACTTTAAAAATGGCGCTATGGACCAGTTCCAGGAAAGCACAGTAGACTAGAACTGCTTTGCAAAAATAAACTCACTAATTATATCTGAAAAACATCCTAGGAGGTTTATTAAAAAAAAAATATTGAGAAATGAGAAGCAGAAGAATTATGTAGATGTAAACAAACAAGCAAAAGATTTTGAATACAAAATAGAGTTCATTTGAATTTGGCGCTAAATCAGATAGACCGTGTTTCCAAAACAATGAATGTGATCAAAGGGATTAGAAAGAAAGACTACTTGGGCGAAGTAATCCAGATGACATTAAATTAGAAGTTTCATTTGTTCAAACAGTGCTCTATTTTCTTTAAGAATGCAAGTCTCCAACCTAATAACTGTTTTGGCTATAAACACCCAGAGTAATGAGCCCTATTCAGTTGTGTCTAACAATACATCAGTGAAAATTATTCAGCAAGCATGGTAAAAGGATCACTATCCAATATTTAATCAGCAGTCTCTTTCTTTCTCCTTTCCAAGAAGAATTATGTCAAATAAATTGGAACCTACCATAACTTTACTAGGTCCAGAAGCATCCATTGTAAAAAAAAAAAAAAAAAAATACCACAAGACAAAGTATTTGGGCACTTGCATTATTTTATTAAACACTATAAACAATCCCTGCTATGAATAGTTTTTTAAAGCTAGTTGTTATCAATTTAAAAGGTACACAGAGTTAACTGCTCTATGATCTTGGTCAGAAACAGAAGATTCACTAATTGTACAAATTTAATTTAGCAAAACTTCATTCTTGCATCTTCCTTAACATCCTACAGACAAATAATATTCAGTATCTGTAATAAGAGGATGAATCCCTTTAAGAAAAGTTATGTCTTTATCCTGCCTAAATGAAAGACTTTGGAGCACTAATAGAAATATTGATACTAAAATCTTAAATAAGAACTAGGAAATTGAGAAGCAAAAGTTAAAAGAGTACTTATGATTTCTGATCTGTACTGGGATATATGTAAGTCAAGAAATTCCAGGGATGGCCTGATAGCTCAGCAGACTAAAGCACCTGCTTAGGCAGAATGCAGTGGCCGGGGTTCGATAGTTCTAGTTTTTTGAAATCGTAAAGGGCCAGAGAGACGCCTCCTGGCAAGTGCAAGGTTATTAGGGTTTGATACCTGGTACCAAAAAAAGAAAAAAAAAAAAAATGAACACATTAGATTATAAAACCATTGGGAACAGAAATTTTCTTTTGTTTCTATATGTAATTCATATTTAATAGTAAATTTTCAATAACTGTGTCTCTTGATGTAATTGCCAAAATTAGTTTTGCTTTCATAGGTTTAGGTGTTTCGGAATTTAAAACTTTGGAGGCATCAGATGACAGAGGAATAGACATTATGGCAGTAAATTTTTCAAAAACTAAAGCTAATCATTATTAACTTTTAATGAGAAAAAATGACCAGGTAGAGGTAGATGAAAGAATAAACCATATTTTTGGAGAAAATATATCTAATAAAGGACATGTCTAGTATATGTAAAGAAGCTTCAAAACAAATAGCAGACAACAATTTTTTTTTCAATGGGCAAAAGATTTAAACAAACATTCCGTGAAGGAATATAGATGACAAAATAAGTCCATCAAATGTTACACTGTCATTAGAGAAATACAAACTAAACCTGAATGAGATATTATTACTTTAGAATGGCTGGAAAAAAATAAGTTAACAATATCAAGCACTGCAAAGAATGTCAAAAAAATAGAACTTACGTAAATATCTTTTTTTTTTGTACCAGGGCTCACACTCAGGACCTTTTACTTGCCGGGCAGGCTATCTCCCCAGCCCTAAATTTCTGATGGTAATAGAAAATCACAGCCATGTTGGAAAACAGATTAACACTTTATTTTTTAAATTAATTTTTTGGTACACTTTTGATATATACAATGATCACATTCATCACTGGAAATTTGTACCTGCCCATAATATATCTTGATTCCTTTTTTTTTTCCTATCCCCCTCTTCTCCCTTCAAACGTATTTTAAATTAAAATATACACTTACAGTCCAGGATTCCCACACTTAGATGTTTGTTACCCAAGAGTATTGAAAGCACAAAACCTGTGTGAGAACACTTATTGGGCCTTTATTCATAATCACTATTAAATGGTCTTCAGTTGGTGAAAAAAATAAAAGAACGTTCTTGATTCAGTGAACAGATAACCACTCAGAATACCATAAAATATCACTTAGCAATATTAAGAGATAAAGTGCTCATACACACAATACTATGTACATATTTCAAATGCAGTGTTCAAAATGAAAATTCAGATGGCTGCACACTGCATCAGTCATAAGTATGACTCCATTTTTTTAACACTCCGTGAAAGGCAAAATTGAAGGAAGAGAAACCCACCAGCGACCACCACTGGTTGAGGGTAAGAGGGTGAGTGGCTATAAGAGAAAAGTAGGAAATTATGGAATAGTATGGGACTATTCTGTATGTTGTGGTAACAGTTAAACAATGTCAAAACTCATAGAATTCTACACTATTTAGTAAATTTTAGCTCTATAAATTGTGCCTCAACTTAAATGAGAACTGAAGAAAGGTCTAAGAAAATTATTAGTCTGTGAGAAATTGTATAATCCTAGAATGACAGAGTAGCCCTCGAATCAGAATGTATTCACCTTCTTTTCGAAGCACCAGATAAAAGTTTTCAATCTAACTCTCTGTTTGTAACCCTTACAATATCCATCCTGTAGAGCTGCTACACTGCAAGCTCACTGTTTTCATCCCTAGTTTCACTATGTGCGCATACACGTGTGTGTACACACATATAAACATCTATATAAATATATAAGCACATACATTTTGGGGAAATAATGAGCTAACTGTGCATTCAATTGCATCCCTCAAAAATATATGCTGAAATTCTAATTCCTGTCACTTGCAAAAGTCAACTTGTTTGGCGATGATGACTTTCTACCTGTGATTAAAATGCAAGTGAAGATCTGACCATATTGAAGGAGGTAGGCCCCCAAGCCATTTTGGTTGTTGTCCTTATAAAGTGAGGAGAGGAAACAGAGACAGAAACTCTGAGAAAACACCACCTAAAAATGACAGAAGCAGAGATTAGACTGATGCGGCTTTAAGCCAAGGGACCTAAGAACTACCCATGACCGCCAAAGCTAAGAAGAGGCACCAAAAATTCCTCCCTAGAATTCTCAGAAAGAGCACAGCTCTAATTTTGGACCTGCAATTTCCTGAACTATGAGACAATACATTTCTTTTTTAAATCACCTGAGGAACTAGCACATGTTGTGGTTGGGATCTTAAATGTCCCCTCAAAGGTCATGCACTAAAAGCTTGGTCACCAGCCCATGGCAGTATTAGGAGGTAAAACAACTTCAAGAGGTGGAGTTTAGTGAAAAGAAAAAGTAATGTCCCTGGGATCATGCATTTGAAGGTGCGTTGGCACAACGCCCTCACTTCACTCTCTCTGCTGACGGTGAAGTGAGCCGTGACATTCTGCCTGCCACCCACCCAAAAACAACAAAGCCAGACGGTTCTGAAATGAAACCGCTGAGGGGCCAGGGAGATGGCTTAGGGGAATAAGCACTTTCCTGGCAAGTGAAGGGCCTGAGTTCAAATCCCTGGTTCCACAAAAAAAAAAAAAAAAAAAAAAGAAACCTCTGAAACCATGGCCAATACAAGTCTTTCCTCAGGTATTTTGTCATTGCAATAGAAACCTGGCTAGCTCACACATGTTACATATAGAACTATTTTTGTATTTTATTTTATTTTAAATAGCATAATTTAATGGAAAAATAGCAAGAAGAAAAGAGCTACTATTTATCAAAAAGCTTTCAACTATTGGATTCTTTTCTAGGATCTTTGCTATACATTAAAACTAATACTCTAAGTGATTTAGAGGTTATGATGCCCATTTTTCCAAATTAGGAAGGAGATACAAAAGGATGAAGTCACTCGCTAAATTGGGGGCTCCTTAAAGACTGGCTGATGCAGCTGTGTCACACCAGAATCAAGTCCCAGGCCTGGTCAGTATAGGGCTCTGAGAGTATTGAACGAATGACTTTAACATATCCCACGTCATACTGATGATTTGTGAAGCTGGTGTTCAAATTAGGGCCATTATTTCTCTCCCATTGAAAGACAGCCAATAATACTCTTACGCTGGCTCATAAAGCCTGAGTATCAAGCCCTGGCCTGTTTGTAGGGCCCATTTACACCATATCACATCGCCTTCATCCTGAAGACATGCTTGTTTCCAATTGCTCAGCAACACCAAACGCAGGACCCTCACTGCTACTTCTGCCCACAGAATTCTCTCTATTCCCCTCTTCCACCTTTGTCCAACTCTATTCTTCTAGTTACTTAAACCTGACCTAACACATCATTTGCTGAGGCCTTCCTTGACTGCCCACAGAATAAAATAGCCACTCAGTTGCTCCTTATTATTTATAGTTCTATTGTAATTTTTATATGGTGCTTATAATATTATAATGTTTTTCTTCACTATTTCCTTGTGGGTTTAGACTTAATATAAAAAGGAAAGTTGATTTTTTATTATGTACTTGTCAAAGTAAGTATATTATTGGTGTTATTTCTTACTTTATCTCCAGAAAATATAATGCCTGTGGCATATGGTAAGAACACTGTTGATGGACCTTGAATAAGTAAAGAGATTCTTTCATTTCATGCTGTTTCCCCATGGTCATGTCTATAGCTGTGAACAGAGGAAGTAAGTTGTATACAACCCTGTCCAACCAGCCTGGCAGATTGGACAGTTCTAAGTTCTTGGCTATGACTTTCATCCATATGGTCTTCTGCTTCCCTAATTTGGCAGCAGCCTCCTAGTAGCAACTAAAACAAATGGCAGAAATTAACAGTTGCGCTACGAGTTCCAAAGCCATGTCAGGGTACTCCCCAGCAGGTGCCAAGTTTAAATATAGGACATAAGGACACGTTCTACTGCCAACACTGTGGGATCCCAGACAAGTGTAACACACTGGGATCTCTTTGCACCAACTGTTTCTTTAGTGACTTCTGTTTATTTCACCGAGACATAACTGAAAGGGTTTCTCTTTCTCAGTTCACTACTTCTGTTTTTAGATAGAGTAATGAAAAACAAAAAAGTTTCTTGGCATTCCACATAAATTATATATCTGCTAACAAAATGAGCACTGCATTCCCTATGCATTGTATGGAAGCACTATTTTCCTCTATCCCTCTTGACCTTGTAGCTCCCCAAATTCCTTATTTCCATCTCAACTCCCTAAAGCCTGGATATGACCTTTTACTTATTCCTTTACTTCCTCATCTTCCTGTGTGTTCATGATAGAAAATCCCTTTCAGTGTTTGGAAAATTTCCACCAAATAGCTTCTGTTTCTCTTCTGGAAATGAAATCCAAGCTTCCCATAGTTACTGAAATGCTTAGAGAATAGGAAAGTAAACTTCTAAAATGCTTCTCTCTTCTACTCTGTTCTTTAAACTGTGAATGAATGTTTTGCAGAGCTAGCCTAAAACTACCACTCACTGATGCTAAGTTCTCTTTGACTTTTCACTCTGATGTTAACCTGAAACTAGAAAGCTCCTCTCAATTCAACAAATTACATGGTTACTTTGATCATTCAGGAATCATGCTGACCCAAAATTGCCAAGGAAGCAGATTCTCCAGTTTTCCTCATGCACTTGATTTTCTCAGTCTCAGAATTGAAGACTACAGAAGAGCAATTGAGCATGGAACTTGTATTTATGTAATATTTTATACATTAAAAAAAATGAAGCTTTGAAGACCAGAGAGATAGCTTAGAGGCATAAGCACCTGTCTGGCAAGTGCAAGGTCCTAAGTTCAATACCTGGCACCAAAAAAAAAAAAAAAAAAAAAAAAAAAAGCCAACTCAAAAAATGAAGTTTTTAACTTGGTGATTTATTAAAATTTAAATGACTGGGGCTGGGGAGATGGCTCAGTAAAATAAATGCTTCCTTGGCAAGCGCAAGGGTCTGAGTTCAATCTCCGGTTCCACAAAAAAAATTTAAATGATTTATTAAAGTTTAAATTACTTATTCAACAAAGTGAAAGTAGTATGTATGTGTTTTGGTTTAAAATGATAATAGTAATTTTTAGGTAATGTAATAATCCATTGTCTCTATTTTGCTATTTTGAGTTCTTGTATCCTAAGAGATTTCTATAAGTAATACACTTTATTTTACTATTTATGTATTTTTAAGTGTTTTAACATACTTCAGTGAGTGCTCATATGTCCTATAAGTCAGAATATCCTCAGTGTACAAAAGTGAAAAATGGCTTGGGAGGAGAGATAATGACTTACCCCAAGCATAAACACTCTGTATTTATCACATCATCCAGCATTTCAGTAAATCTTCCTGCCAGCCCCACACAGACATGCTGAGGAAGAGAAGTGGAACTATTTAAAAATAAAAGAAAGGTCAAAGGAAGAGAGGATGGGAGTATATATGTTTTATTCGTGATTTTGACAAATTACGACTGACTCAGTGATCAGTACCCATTAAACTTTCTCAAGAAGATACCCATGTACAGAATAAGCTGTTCGATGAATCAAATGCTTCCAGTAGTTTGGTCTTGGTGATAACAATTCCAAATCGTTTGTTCTAACATTAAAGGAAAGTAAGCAGGGCATACGTCACTGGCTGCTGGCTTACCGACAGCAGCCTACGATGATTCATGATTTTGGCAAACATATTAAAGATAGGAATGCTTTATTTAGGAATTTTGTAGAGTTTAGCAATATTCAGAGGTCGTGCTCCACAGGAATTCACAAGGAGGACATCATGTAGGTTTTACAAATGCATCCAAGTCAATAACAAATGTTTCCCTTCATTTAAACAGAAAAATCAGCTTCCTTATGTGTTGTTATTTTAAATCTAAGAGCTACAACTGGAAAAATAAAACCTTAGAATGTTTGCTAAACTAACACCTATTAATATATCATATTTCACTAACTGAAAAGCATTTCTAAATACAAATGTCTGAAAGGAAATTATGAAATTCTTTCTCACTGTATCCACGTGGATTGGAAAAACTATTGTGCAATAGCTATTGACTTTGAGGACAGATGGCTTTTTTCCATTCTCCTCTCTCTTTTCTGAGAAAATGCTGTTTTATTAACAGTCCACAATGACATCAAAGCTTTGATCACAGTGAGTTTGGAAAATATGTTAATATATTCTGACTAGAATTTCCTGTACTAAATTTCTATGTAAGTATAGGGATGTGTGTGTGTGTGTGTGTGTGTGTGTGTGTGTGTGTGTGTGTGTGTGTGTGTGTGTGTGTTGGGAGCCTGTGATGTTAGTTGTATTTCAGTCTTACTTTTTAACACGATTGGCCAAAATATTAATACCAAAAACTCTATTAGGCCTTCGGATTGAAACTCAAATATTATATATCTTCAGATATATAAGATAGTATATGTTTTCCATATTATATATAGTCAGGCATGAATTTATAATATGCCAAAGGATACATATAAGGCACTGTGATATTAAGTCAAGTTACCCAATTCTAGTCTATGGAGGCAGGAGGATTGTCGTGAGTTCGAGACCAGCCTGAGCTACAAAGTGAGCTTAAGGCCAGCCTGAACTGCATAGTGAGACCCTGTCTCAAAAAGACAAAAAAAAAAAATATATAATTACACATAATTACTTTCTTTTATGTTGCTCATAAGATATATAAACAAGACAGAATATACAAAGGAAATTTAAACTCCCACCATCCCCAACTAGCTTGGCTAACAGCTTTATGTTCACTTTATAAAATGAATCTTATTGAGAGCACAATGGTAATTTAGTTAATCTGGCATTTTCATTGCAGCTACTAAGTTTACTCCTAACTCTGCAGGTGCTTTATGGAGCACATAGAGACTATAACATTTGATTGTTAATCAAGCAAGTGATTCATTAATTCATTATTCATTCATTCATTCAACAAACATTCATAGTACATTGAGTACCCTATAGGAAATATTTGGAATCTCTCCGAATCACCTACTATCACGATAATTTTATCCCCAAAGATTCATTTGGAAGCATACAACAAATTTTCCTTAGCAATTTTGTTAGTAACAAGATTTATTAAATTATGGTAATGACTTAACATTTGCCTCTAGTGTTTTATTTATTATTTGTATTATTTCAAAGCGGAAGAGGATTATTATGATTCTATAACAGCTAAGAAAATGGAACTCTGCAGAGGTAAAATGATTCAAATCAGGTAACTAAGCTTGTAAATCCATGACCAAAAAACAAGAGGTATCCCCCTCCAAAGTCTGTCCCCTGGACCCCAGTGTGTATTTGCTCCACAGTGTAAGTTTTCAGTGGTAAGGGAATAAAGTCTTATGAATTACTAATATTTTGATGGAAATAAGCTCATTAGAAAGGTATGTAACAAGATAGCATGGTGGGAGGGAAGGAAGAGACCAGGGTAGTAACCTAGAGAAATCTGATGGCCCAGAATATGAAAAAGGAGACTCTTAGAGAAGGAAGTAAAAGGGCATAAGAGGGTCTCGAAAGTATTTAACTTATTTCACAATTTTACTTAGGAACTACTTGAACAAATTTTGCTTCTACATAAAATTCTCATCCAATAATCATTCAGAGCATTTTATCCTACTCTCTGCATAATAATGGATTGCTGAGTGGTCAAATAAGTTATTAGCATATTAGTCTAGAGTGAAAATGAAAATAATTTCATTAATAACAATTATTTCCCTAATATTTCTTTGAAAGTATTTTATAGTGCAATTGTAGTCAATAATTTTGAAAACAGTTGTTCAGGAACCAAGTTTTTTGTTCATGACAGTTTAATCACTTTAAGCTTGATTATGTAAGCTTGATTATCCAAAGGAAAAAATAGCTTCATACGAGGCCTATTTCTGTCATATAAACTAAAACAAATCCTAGGTCTGTTCTTTCTAATTTCAGATCCTCAGTCACACTACACACATTTCAAGTACTCAGTAGACACATATATCACTGTGAAAACCTTATTAGATAGCCCAGATACAGGACAATTTCCTCATCTTAGATTTTCTATAAAACAGTTCTAATCCAGACTTGAACCCACAAAATAAGTCATTATTATAGTTACATAGGTAATTACTGATAAATGTAAGGAGATAAAAAATGTGACAATTTAAGAGGGATTCAATCATTTGTATTGAGAAGAGTTTAAGAAATGCTAAAGAAGAGCCACTAATATTAAGAGAAAATAATTTGTAATTGTAAATATATGATTGGTTTTTACAGTTATTATATGTACTGAGGTTGGAAGTCAGTAACATGAACAGCAAAGAAAGTTTCCTAATTCTAGAAATCATGTAAGGACCAAGTAGATGATTACAATATGAGATCCAAAAGCTGAGAATCAGGGAAAAGCTCTCATAAGAGATGGCATTATGAAAGAACTGGATGAATGAAAACAATTCTGGAGCTGGGAAGATGGCTCAGTAGAATAAGAGCTTCCCTGACAAGACCAAGGGCCTGAGTTCAATCCCCAATTTCACCAAAAAAAAACAATTCCAATGGTGTGATGGTGGGACAGAGTGGTAAAAGAAGGCACTTGCTATGAGGAAGTTGTAGAAATGGTGGAGGCTGTGCTCAAAAAGTGACATTATTTTACTGGTGCTGGTCATTTGGTTTGTGTGATATATTATGTATGCTGGAAATGGATTCTGAAAACAACTCTGTAAAGTATAAAGTTTCTTTGTTCATTTTTGTACAATGACTATAAGTAAATACCTGTGATAATCACTGCTTCTGCCATCTAGGAAGTTTACATTTAAATGATCCACAGAACCACAAAGGCTCTCATTTGCCAGGATTGTCTGTCATGAGATACATGGCTGTGTACCTCACAGGAACATGTCACAATTAGACTATTTCCAACAGGCATAGACCCTCCTTGACTCACCAGCACCTCATGTACCTAGAAGCTGTTCTATGTCTCGTTATGCAAAAGTCCAAAATGACTTTATTTAACCTATCACTTGCATCTTGCCATGAGCTACTTGTGTATTGCTACTTGGATTTGTAAATGCTTATGGGTACTCATAAGCAAACCTCTTACCAGAAATAGTATCAAACAGAACAAAATCCATACCTATACAAGCTCACAAGTTGAAAGCCCAAACGCATATGGAAACTTTTATATAACTTGTTTCGCCAGTGAGGATGTGAAAGCTCAAAGAGTTTCAACCGTTTCAAGTCAAACAATAAGAAATGAAAAGGCCTGGGTATGTTGATCCAATTCACACCGTTTCTTGCCAATTGCATTAGAAGACAAAGGAGGCAGTGTCATCCAGGTTTAGACCAGGTTTTTGCCACCATGTTATGCTCAGTTTTCACAGAAACAGACCCTGCAGAATGGACATGTTTGTGGGGTTTTTTGGTTTTTTTTGTTTTTTTTTTTTCTTTTGTTTTTTTTTTTTTGTTTTTTTTTGTCTTTTTGAGACAAGGTCTCAGTATGCAGTTCAGGCTGGCCTTAAACTCACTTTGTGGCTCAGGCTGGTCTCGAACTCACAACAATCCTCCTGCCTCAGCCTCCCGAGTGCTGGGATTACAGGCATGCGCCACCATGCCCGGCTTCATGTTTGTGGTTTAATTGTAAAGTGATCTCAGGAAGTACTGGAAGGACTGAGAAGTGAGGCAGAGACAGAGCAAGCCCAAAGACTGTGGGTGAGTTAATGAAAAAGTTAACTCTGAGTCAATGGGACTGAATTCCATTGAGGCCGCTGGGAAGCCAACATCATTTCTCATCATTATTCACCCAAAATGAGGAAACTAAGCTATTTGTCCTGCAGCTTCCTCCCTTGCTTAACAAGGGCTAGTCTTAAATTCATTCCCTCCAGCCTTGTCTGGACTTCTTCATTTTCCTAACTTGAGACAACTGAAACTGGTGAAATAGGTTAGAAGTAGAAAAGCTCCTCTATTTGTGCTTTCAACTTGTGACCTTGTGCATGTATGGATTTTGTCCTGCTTGCTTTTTTAAATGGCACTAGTTTGTTTATGAGCACCCACAAGACCTCACAAGCCCAGGCAATGAGCCCTAGGCAGACTCCTAT
The DNA here is from genome assembly GCA_004027165.1 of Ctenomys sociabilis. Taxonomy (NCBI): domain Eukaryota; kingdom Metazoa; phylum Chordata; class Mammalia; order Rodentia; family Ctenomyidae; genus Ctenomys; species Ctenomys sociabilis. Next base: position 28,553 of record PVKA01014434.1, read on the forward strand.
GCACTTAAAATCAGAAGTATACAGCAAATGTAGTACAAGAATGCTGAGTGCCAAAATGATTTGGGCAGGATACTGACATCGCCACAATCTCAGGCAGAATAAAAGAATCTTAAATTATGATGGCTACATACTTTATGACTTTGGGGAAGCAGGAATTTCATCAAAGACTACACAATATGGGTGATGATAGCATACACAATTTCTCTTTACCTAGGGTACTTCTCCAACTCTCACTCTCCTTTTTTCTCTTAATAAAAGTTACTATTAATGAAATCCAACCAGTTGCTTTATAGGAAAACTATTTCATATTTTGATTCCATTGTTTCTTATTTATGTTATATTTGGATTTTTTGTTTTTGTTTTTGTTTTTTTAAACATGGTCTCACTGTGTAGTTGAGGATGGTCTTGAACTGGTACAACCTTTCTGTCTCAGCCTCCTAAGTGCTAGATTTATAGGGAAATTCCACCATGCCCAGATCCTTCATGTTATATTTTAACATGATTCTCTATTTACAATATTTATTTCAAATAAGTTGTTGGTCTAACAACTTGATTTCATTCAGGCTAAATATTTTGTGCTTTATAAAAAGCACTCTATGACTCACACTGTTACGTTAAAAGGCCCATCATATCAGGCTGTTCTACCATTAGTTATGCTATGGAGTAACGTGGTTACAGACAGTTCTTTCTGTACTATGGGATTAAAATAGACACATTGTAGATCTTTGCAAGAATTAAATAAATTAATCAAAGCATCTCATAATTTATGATCATAGTAGTGAGTTTATTAAGTGAAAGTAACTTATATGTGGAATAAATATGAGAAAAGGCAAAAAAGAACTATGGTTAACAGAAGAAAAGACTTGTAAATTGAATTGTTTAAAGAGTAAATAAGAGAGAATTGCTTTGTAGTACAACTTACAAAGGAAAACATAAAGCATATAGCACAGATGTAGGAAGACATAAAAAAGCAAGAAAACTATAATGGAGGCAAGACTGTGGGAAGATCCAGATATCAGATTCAAGTAGATTTTATTCTGTTAGTGATGGCAAGGCATCAAAACATGAAATTTTGAACTTCTAAAAAATTGTAGAGCAATAAGTCTCAATAAACCAACCTTCCCAAAAGACTGGAGCAGCCATGGATTGGCTTCATCGCAGAGTTCTGCGTGTTGAAGTCTCACAGTGACTGGGTAAGGAGCAATCACAGAAGCAATCCAGGATTGGGGACCTGCAGTTAGGCTAGCAAGAGACAATCAAAGAAGTGTATGTGGAACAACCCCGACCCCAATGCAGGACCAAAAGTCAAGACCAACCTGAACTTCTGTGAACTTGAAAGCACCAGAACCAGAACCCAACCCTTGCTGGAATTATCTAGCACAGACCCGGTACTAACTACTATCATTTTCTATCAGTGACAGCAGAGATATGCCCTGAATGGACAGTACCACAAAACTATAGAGCCTTAAAAACACCAGAAGGCTTAAACAATCACAGATTGGGGGGGGGGGATATTTTTTGTTTACATGTTAATTGAGGAGAGTTTTTCTATTGTTTACTTTTGCTCTTTCCATGAGTGTGAACATTGTTTTTAGCTTTCTGTTTTCTTTCCTTTTTCTATTTTTCTTCTTTCTTTCAGTCCTAACTTATTCTCTAGTTTCCCAAGTTTTAGGTGATCTTCCTCTGTCTTTTAGCCTTGCTTCTAACAACTTTTCCTTCTTTTATTTTTCTAGTTTTCCTCTTATCACTTTTTAAAATTTTCTCCCCTGCAGGTAAAATTGCTCTATTGAGGGGATACTTACAGTATATAATTTTCTAATTTTTCTTAGATGTTGTTATACAACTATAAATCTTGTGCCCATGGTTAAAGACAGAAAATTATTAGTTATCATAACTTGCCATTTTCTAGTGTGTGCTTGATGCTGTCATTATTACTGATCGCAATACTTTATTTACCCAAGATGATATAGTTGTTTTCAACTGATCTTCCTTGTATGCTAATGCCTAGATTATTTGGGAGTCATAAACAGTACTATAAGTCTAGTTACAAAGAACTAGACTTTCATCCCTAATAAATTGAAAAGACAGGATCTTGGGACTGACTCCAAAGCCAAAAGCCAGCTATGCATACAAGAAATCTCTGTAAAGTAGTCATTTCCCAAGGATATCTCAACAGCAGTAATAAAGCTACCTGCTAGAAGTAATTTAAAAGCCTTCATTCAGAAAACAATAGCAAAATAGAAAATGAGAAAACACTGAGACAAGATAATTACCAACTCACACAAGGTAAATCAAAGGGACATTAAGGTAGAAGAAAAAAAAATCCCTTCCTGCTGAATTTTATGAAATGGTGAAAGAGGAAGTAACAGAGCATGTCTTTCATTTAATGATCACCAACTAAAACCCAGTCTTCCAGATCTGGAACAGATCTCAACAAAATATTAAACAAAAATAAAACAGATAATTAAATAGATGATGACCACAATGAAACATGTAGTTAGTGAATGTTGAGCAGATACAGATTAAAAAACTGTTTAAGAAAGTGACAGAAATTGTGAATGCCCAACATAGGAATGCATTAGGTTCCATAAAACAGATTCAAGGAAATATTCATGAGATTAAAAATTCTACTGGGAGTATGCAGCAGAGTCAACAAATGTGAAGATACTGTACCAGATCTGGAAGACTGGGTTTTAGTTGGTGATCATTAAATGAAAGACCTCTTAAAAATAGCAAGAGACCACAAAAAAAATCAATCCAAAAACTGCTAGACAATGCAAAGGAGACTTATATAAGATTAAATGAAGTCAATGAATATTCCAAAGATAGTAAAAGAGGGCAATAAAAAGGTGGACATTTTTTTAATTTTACTGAGAAACAAATAGCAATGAGACAGTTTCAAAACTGATTAATAGGTCAGTTTCAATAATTAATACAATGCATATTGTTGTCTTCATAGTGGTTATTTAAAGTACAAGATGCAGACATGATATCTTGTCCAAACACTATTAGTAAAAATCTTTCTTCTCATTGAATTAAGAGAAAGTAGCTGTATATCAAGCCTATTTTATATACACAGATACAAAATGGTCGTTCATTTGTATCCCCTTTTTTTCTTTAGTTTTGTGAGAGACGGGTATTCCATTGCCATTTAAATATTATAGGTGCATGAATTCAGCAAAATAATCCAATATAGTCCTGTATTCCATAATATTACTGGTTTATCCATAGGACTGGCAATGTCAGAAATTGTTGACTTGAGCCTTTTACAGCCAGCATATTAATATGGCTTTACTTTTCATACCTCAGTATTTTACTTTTCTGCTGGATGGATAAGACCAAGATAAAGCAAGACCTATATAATAAGAAATGTAGCTTTTGTATCTGACAAGGTCAATCAAATCTCTTCAGGATTTACCCTGAAACCCTGTACCACACTTTGTAGATCTTTGTCAGTGTCAGTCATGTGGTTGAGTCACAGCCATTGCTTGACCAATTTTCTCGCTGTGAAAGCCTGAGAGAATGTTTTCTCTTCATTTTACTCTCCTTAGGTACACTCTACATCATCTATCACTTTCCTCTGTGGCCCCAAAATCTCCTTGATCAGAAAATTTGAGACACAACTGAGTTACATGATGTTACAGTACAGGTTCTCTTATGTCCTGAGTCTTCAATGACCTTGAAAGGCTAGGGCAAAAATGTTGTTGTCCTAGTAGCACTTCTTTTTCTATAATTTTTGTTTTACATTGTTAACACTCCAGAAGAGAAGTTTAATGATAGTATTACCCTATAACATAGGCAGTTGAGCTTAACCTCACTATGTGTCTGAATATCAAAGATCTTAGATATAGCATGGAACAAAAAAGGTGGAATTTTGTTTAAGAAAGGGAAGAGGAACAAAAAAGAATGTTATAAATATGTGTCTACTCCCTAAGATGAATGTAAACATATAAACATGTGCTAATAAAATTTATTTATTCTAATAAAATAAAATTTAAAAGAGAAACAAACAAAAAGGAAAAAAATTTTAGGAATATTGAGACACCAGAAGTCTTTCTTTTGTCTTTCAGTATCTTCTCTCACCTTTCTCTTTTGTCCTCTGTCCTTAAGAAGCTGTATTGTTTGGGTCACACCAGCAAGCTTTTCTTTTTTCTGACTTCTGTCTGCTTTTGACCCATGCTCCACATAGTATCAGGGAGAAGAGACTGAGGTAAAGGCACTTCCCCCAAATCCTGCCTTGCTTCTCCTCTCATGAAAATAGTTCTTCTGGAGGTGTGTCTTCTATATAATTTTCTCATTCCAGATTCTAAGAAGAGCCTTCTGTTTCCATATCTAGCAGTTACCTTATGCCTGGGAAATGCCATAGTCATAATTTAAGTCTTCCCTATCCTCTGCCATTCCTATATGTATAGTCTCTTTATTAAATGCTATTTGAATTACCTTCATTTGAGTTTCCATATGTTCCCTGCTAAGTCTACTTATGATACTAAAAATAATCTCAGGAAACATACTCATGTTAAGGTTCAGGGATTGATTTGCCTATTTATTTTAAGAATCTAGAATGCAAACTTGGATTTTCCTCCTATAGTGCTGGAGAGAGGAAAGAAGAAATAGAATGAGTGGTAGAAAAATAAACTCCAGTTACCAAAGTACACTAGGTCCAGTTGCACGGGGATAGTAACAACTATTGCTTTTGTTATTTCTTCTTCATTTCCCCCCTTGCAACCATCCATGAAGAAGCCCAGTGATCATTCATGTTTCAATTCCAGAAGCACTGTCATCTATAGATGAAGGGGCTTCCCATGTCCCTGTAATGGAGACATAAAATTTTCCAGCAACACAAGTGGATGCTAACGGAATGATGGAAGCAGATGTCTCCAGAGCCTAGGAGTGGGCTAGCCAGATAGCTCAGCAGACTAAATCACCTGCTTAGGCAGAGCACAGCAGCCGGGGTCAGCACCAGTGTGCCCTGCCAGCCCCGCCCCTGGACCGTGCCGAGAGGGCGTGTTGGAGCACGTGTTGGAGCACGCCTGTAATCCCAGTGCTTGGGAGGCGGAAAAACAGGAAGGATCACTACAAATCTGATCTGTGTAATGAGATCCTGTAGATCCTATACTAAATACATAAAGACAAAAGAAAATAATCAGAGACAATTTCAGAATTTCTAGCTGTATAACTAGGAGGATTTAATACTATTTATTTATACCCCCTGTGAAATATTGCTATGTTCTCAGGCAAGGACTACAAACTGTAAATTTGTTATAGGCCCTGTTGGAGCTCCAGTGGCGCAATCAGTTAGCGCGCGGTACTTATACTGTTATAGGCCCTCTTTTTTTGTAAATCAATGTTGAAATAGAGCTACTCTCCGCTGTTTACTGGTTGCTTTCACCCTATAATGGCAATTGTGCAACCTCAACTGTCTATATGGCAGGCAAAGTAGAAAATATTATCCAGCCCCTTACAGAAAAAAAATCTACCAACCCCTTTTCAATGACATATTGCCATAATATTATACTTTCTGAGGACCTAAGGAACAGTTCGTTTCTTCTAGGACTTTCCTGATAACTAAAGTAATAGACTGCTTAATGATTCTTTCCTGACAGTGCATCGGTTGGAGAAAATTTCACCCTCACTGTGTAGAAAATGGGGGAATTCTATTTTCTCATTTGTTTAAGAATGCTACTAGAAATACCTGTGTTCATACTTAAAAAAATAATAAGGCAAAAGAAGCTTTCCTCCCTGGCCCTGGGCAGAATGCCTTGGACATTTTCACCTTGCCAAACCACTTTAGTTCTCTGCTTGCTCTCTATTTCTCATGTCCCCATCCTGATTCTAGCTGCTAATAACACCTAAGCCATCCAACCAAATCTACATCACAGAAAATGACTGGGATCAGAAAATACTCCCCCACCTCCCACGCTGCTGCCTCTGAAAAAAGATCTATTACCACCTGCAAGAAAAGATTTGTTGAAGCCGTTAGCTTCCAAAAAATGCGCCAAACTAACATGCATTTCAGTTGCAGGAAAACTTGCTTACATACTACATTATTCAAAATGTAACTTACTGCAAAATGAATTAACATTTGGACCCAAGGACAGCAGATGTTGGAAATAATATGAAGTATTTTATTCCAATGAGACGGTGTCCACAGGATTATCCCTACTCCTATTTTAAGAGTTGAATCGAATAAACAACGCAGGCTGCTCTACCATCCTTTGCTTACCCTTGTGTTACCATTTGTTTGTATCTACTTCTTAGTGTTACTATTTTTAGCTTTGCTTTTAGCCACAGAATTGCATATTAGACCAGGCAGAAGACAGATCATGGTTTAAATTTATTCACAAAGAATGGATATCAAAACAATCTCCTCCTGTTTAGAAAGTATTCAAACCTGGTTAGCTAACTGCCAATGTTAAGAAATCTTTAAAAATGCTGATAGAATTATAATTCTAGTTCATAGTAGGAATCTTTAGATAGTTTTAAAGTTCATAAATTTTAAAGCAAGGTAGCTATAGAGATTGGCAGTCAAGTGAAGGAACATTGAATATGGATAGTAAATGATCTGATGATGTACTTGAGCTATGCCCTGTACTCTTTATTTGATCCATATAAATTACTCAAACTTTCTAGAATGACTATTAGAAAATGAAGAATTAGATGGGTTGAGCAACATACCTCATAGTTTTAAAAGTCTGTGAATCAAGGGTCAGTGAGATAGCTCAGTAGACTAAGTGCCTGCTTAGGCAAGCATAGGGAATGGGGTTCGATCCCCAGCACCATATACCATACTGGCCCCACCCCTGAGTGTGCTGAGCTGGCCATCAAGACTAGGCATGGTGGCATATGCCTGTAATCCCAGTGCTGGGGAGGCTGAAAACAGGAGTATAAACTGCATGAGACCCTGTACCAAATACATTTTTTTAAAAAAGTCTGTGAGTCTTTCTCTGTCATAATTTAAGGCCTGACTGAGGTGAAATCAGAGTTTGAAATCAGTCTTTCCATAGGGATTGATATTTTGTTTTAATTTCTCTGTCTCTGTCTCTGTATGTGTGTTCATTCTGAGGAACACAAAATCATAGAAATGCAATACTGGACCTATTGTCAAGCGAATGTCTGCATCTTTGCTGGAATCTGAATTTCTGTTCTTGGGACAGAAGCAAACAAGGAGACTACCCAGAGCACCATCCAGAGAAACACACAAGCTGGACACCAGAGCTGAGCAGATTCTTTAATCCCTGGAGTGGACAGATGGGCACCTAAACAGTAGTGTGGTTTGTATTGACTTGCAGTAAGAACTGTCTCAGATTTTTCTTAGTAACAAGTGACATCTGAAAAAGTTAGGATTAAATGTCATTTGTTAAGTTTTCCTAATGGCAAATTATTTTTTTGGAGTCATTAACTGCTCAGTATAGTACCCTTACTGTGACATTATTCCAATTTTACTGTGGAAATATTATACCAATTTCCTTAACTTCAGAAGTCTTGGAATGGAAAATTCCACTTGTGAAAGTTTTAAAATATAATTGTAGTTTTAAATAACATTGGTATATAATCATGAATGCAATCACTTAGTAAATTTTACTGGCCCAAAATGCAAATTTACTTCTATAAATTTCATTCAACGACAAAGACAATTTTGTAACCAAACAATCTGAATTCAGACTATTTATTGAGGATTCTTTGATCAGCACGATACATCAATAAAATCAGAACATTGCTGCCCTGGAAATAGGTTAAGTGGTTAAAACTGTTAAGAAAAATAGAAAAGAAGAAACAGAAGTACAAGCTCAACAGGACATGTTTATTTCAGAACAAACCTGAGGGGACGTTCTCTGACACTAGAGACCAGGCCAGCTGCTTTCCTACTGGATATGGGGTCATTTGTAGGGACACTGAAGGAATGCTCAGTGGGCAGGCAGCTCCCTCCCAGCACAAGGACTGAGAGGACAGAGGTAATGGTTGCCCAGGACGAGCCTCAGGAAAGCACAGGAGTAGCAGCTGCTACGAAGAGCAGGGCTGAGAATGCTGAGTCCCCAAGTGTTGGGAGGGGAGGTTGAGAGGGTCTCAGCCCAGGGTGCGATGCTCAGATTCCTTCAAATATATTCATTAACCCAGGGAGATGGCTCAGTGCAATAAGCACTTCCCTGGCAAGCACAAGGACCTGAGTTCAATCCCTGGTTCCACTAAAAAAAAAATTCATTAAAAATATTATGACACATTTATAAAGTGGAAGATTATCCATTTACAGTTGCATTTCATTGTTTTAAGTTTATAGCAGATGAAAACATTCCTTATTAACTTTGAAATAATAGGTTATAGAAAGTATTTCACCTTCTTATCCTTATTTTGTGTGTCCACATCTGTAAAATTCTAAAAACTGAATTACCTAGAAATGTAAAGTCAATTTTGACCAAAATGTTTGATCTTAAAACATGATATTGGTGTTTGGGTTTGGGGTGGGATTTTTTTGATTAGGAACAGTTCCTCTGCCAGTCTCACTCCCTGCTTTAATTCTACCCACTTTCTAAGTTCTCATCAGAATTCACAGAAATTTAAAACTGTACCATTCCACTTAATTTTATAATTAGTGTTAAAGACTTCATCATTCAATAATGTTTTTAAAAATCTGGGAATCCAAAATAGATTCGTTTCTGGTCTGTTTTTCTACTTAATAAGAAAATACACTGGTCTAATCCTATAAACTGATTCAATATGAGTCAATTTTCAAAATCATAGATGTTGTAAATTTCAAGCCAATGCTACTTCCTTATAAAACAGGAAAAGAGGAGACCTACACCCACACATATGCACCTATACACACACACACACACACACACACACACACACACACACATTGACCTGACTCCTGAACCCTAAGTTTCTCAATATAAGAATACCATAACTGCCTTGCTTCAGCTAAAAGAGAATGGTAAGGGGACATTCTGTCCTTCCCAGAAGAACCATCAGCCTACAGCAAGGAAAAGGAAATGTCATTGTTTTTCTCCTTTTTTATGCTACTATCAACAGAAGTCTTTATGCTGATCCCTGATGTGTATGTGCTTGAGTCTTGCTACCCAATCTGAACCCCTGAAAGTGGATGAAGATGGACCATGGCCATAGAGCTTCATAATAACATTTTTGTGTTGACATTGTAAGTAATGTTGTGGCTAGTTTTTCCCCGATCATTTTCCCTGGGCTTATGAATTCACTGACCAGCTAATAATGAGAAAACATAAAGAAGGAATATGCTCTCCAAAAGGTACTTTTAATATGAACTTTCCCCAAATGCAGTGCGGCCTCGGTCATCGCTGTATCAGGTGCCCCATGTCTGCTCTCAGAGGTGCTTGCATTGGCTGCAGCCAGCTTCAGTGACAGACATACTGCAGGTGACTCTGCCCTGCAGCTCCCCTGCATGACAGAATCCCCTACTTTGCAGCCTTCTTTAGTTAGCTCCGACAGGGGTTTCTCCCCTCTCCATGACCACCCTCTATAAGCAACATCTTCACAGTGCATAGGTCCACCATTCACTATAGCTCTATACAGTAAATTCTAGTAAAGTCTCTTCAGGATAATATACCTCTTTCTATTCTTGATTAGTATCATGAAAAAAGATTCTAAACTCTAACACCCAAGCCCCCAGGCACCAAAAGCAGCCAGCACCTAGAACTACTAAAACTGAAGTGGGCTGGCATCCAGAGAACTACAGAAAGCAACAAAGACTATCTGAAGCCGTGATCAAGTGGCTGGAACAGTTCTTAAGCCCTGCCAATAGCTGCTTATTCCAAGCAGCAAAGAGTGATGCTTTACACCACAGTGCTAACAGTCACTGGCATCCAAGGACCAGGGCGGTTAACACTGAGACCTACCCACTGCTGGTGTGATTTCTGTATGAACTGAGCAATCCTCAGCTGATAACTAACATCCTAAATGTGCATACATGAGAACCTTCTCCCTTAGAGTGTCCTGAAGAAGAACATGGGCAAAGACAAGAGCATAAGCAGGCTCAAGAAATCTCCATGTGTGATTTCTATTCTACATGTTGGCAAGATTTCTCCCTGGCTTATGACACTAGAAATACTGGCTGTCAACAATTCATAGCTTCTCCTTTTCTCTAAGTCCTTTTGCTGACTATGGCCAAACCCAGGGCCTTAGTCTTGTCTTCTCCCATCAGAGCCCATAATCTATGTGCAACCCTGGCTTCAAAAGTGTAACCTCCTAGCTAGATGTGGTGGTGCACACTTGTAATTTCAGCACTCATGGGGGCTAAGGCAGGATGGAAGGAAATTCAAGGCCAGCTTGGGTAATTTAGCAAATTACTGAGTCCTCTCTCAAAGATAGATAGATAGACGACAGGCAGATCATAGATGGATAGATCATAGATAGATAGATAGATAGATAGATAGATAGATAGATAGATAGATAGATAGATAGATAGATTCATTCTTACCTCAAGAAGGGGACACTCTGGAATATGATACTATTCCCCAGAGCAGCTCTTTCAGGCCAAGCATAGACATTACCTGAGACCATACCCTTGCCTGGATCCATCTCTACCTTCTCTCCATCTCTGAGATTCCCCCTCAAGAGATTATAGACACTCAAGCATTGGCACAGATTTGTCTAAGATAGATACCTTGGTTTGAATAATTCATTCTATTTCCTTAACAATATTTGTTTTATCCAAGAAATAATGGGTCTGTATGATTGACCATATCTGCATCTGTGGGTATCTTACTAGTTACTAGTAATGTTGAAGAAAAATTCGCCTTCTATCCTAAAAATTGGAAGGAGTCAGGCCTTGGGATTCCACAGGGCAGCATGCAGGGTCCAGCAGAAAGCCACTGTCATGGTGGGTGTCTAAAATGAGTAGCTGATTGCTATGCCCATTGATCTCCTACAGAAGAAAAGGCTCCTGGACCTAGTCAATCTCATAGAAAGGTGCCAGGGAGTTATTAAAGAAGAAAGTAGACAAAGATCCTCTGTACAATATTGTGGAACATTTCTCAAAAACACAACAATCTGGACTCCACAAATTTAGTTCTCTCTCCCCTCTCCCCTCTCCTCTTCCCTCTCCCCTTTCTCTTTTCTCTTCTCCCCTCTTCCCTCTCTTCTCTTATCTTCTCCTCCTCCTCTTCTTCCTCTCTCTCTCTCCCCCCCACTCTCCCTCCTACTTCTTCCTTCTTATACTAGAAGCCTCTTATACTACCTATTCTCCATTCCCTGCCACAGAAACTTTTCTTTTTTGCTTTTGTTTTGTCCCAAGGTCTCACTACACAGGCTTGGACTCATAGTGATCCTCCTGTTTCAGCCTCTCCAGAGGTAGGATTATAGGGCTGTACCACCGTAACTGGTTTCAATGGTTGGCACAGCATGGCACACCTAGGCAGGGCCAGCACAGCATTTGGTACCGAGAATCAAACCCAGGTCCAGAAATCTTTTTCAACTTTATTCATTCCTCCTGTTGTATGTACCACCTCATACACACTACCATGTATTGTTCTGATGTCTTAATATATGAGTCTCTTCTCTCTAACTCCTTGAGAAAGCCCTTAAGAACCATGCATTATATAGAATTTCTAGAAGCATATTGCCTATGACATACTTATTAATGATGCTCACATGTTTATTCATTTCATTCAACTTGCAAAATGGAATGTCTTAAGGTAGATAATGGGATTTTGTGAGATACTGCTAATTAAGATCTTTACTTGCCTTTGGAGATTACCAAATGATTGTAGGGTTTGCAGAGGATTGTGGAGGAGTTAGTGTTTTGTTGAAAGCAGAACTATTAAGTTTAAGTTCAAAGAGAACTAAGTAGACAGTGTTCTCCCCCTTGGTAAAAGACAGGGTGGATGATAGGGTTTCGTGTCTGTGTTAGAAACAGAATTAATAGAAAGTGTATGCATAACTGTGTAAGAACACTTATTATGTAGGCATACAGAAACAAGAGCTAGGAGAGCCCGCAATGGCAATCTGGATCCACAGGGCCTTCTGTGTGCTGGAGAGCCAGACAGTTCAGCAGCTACTCAGCCAAGAATGCGGGAGCCACAGACAAGCACGATCAAGGACATGGCACTAGTCTGAAACTAAAGGCCTGGAAGTTCACTACGGAGTCACTGGCACAAGTCTGTGTTGCAAAGCTAAAGAAACTAGGGATCAATGTCCAAAAGCCATGACAAAGCCTGGAGCTCTTACAAGGCAGGAGCATTTCCCTCTTTCTTTTTATTCTATCCATTCTAAAAGCCTATTTGTTGGTGCCATCCACAACCAGGTTGGTCTTTCTTCCTCAGCCACACCCAGAACTAACCTGTGAGGCAGTCCTATTGCATTCAAATTGACAGAGATGACTAACAGTCACAGTATCTTTTATCCACAAGTGGTATCAGAAGGAAGTCTATGCCCCCAAAATATAGCCATTTGTGAGAAGGGAAGAAATAACATAAACATACAGGAGAGGCCATCTTCTTCCATTAGTAATCTTCTGTGAATGATCTCTATTCCAAGAACTGTAAGGTAAATCCAAGAAGAGATTAGCTTTTGAAGTTCTTGAGTAACAAAGAGATAGTGAAAATGGTATTTTGTCCTTATCTCGTGTCTTCTGAGTGCTCAGGTTGACCAGCTAGCCCCAACAGTACTACAGCACAGTGGAGAAATAAGTATGGCAGAACAGGCCAAGGTGTACAACATGGCAATTTCCAAAAACTGAGGGCCAGGAGAGTAGTTTGGTCCATCCACAAGCAAGTGGGTATGGAAGTGCTATCTAGAGGTCATCCAAAAATGGTTGCCAAATCCTGAGAGAGACTACCACCCCCAGGAATCTTTCTTAGGATTAATTACCTCACCACCAGGATTGGAAGGAATCTCCATGTGTCCGTCCCAAGGCTGCAGGCAAAGGACAGGAGTGCTCATGGCTTGTAAGAGCTGCAGGCAATGATCTAGAGCAATCACGGTAAATAGAAGTGAGCAAACCTCTCCTTCAGTGTCACTGACATGGAGCTGTCTCACCACATCTACCAAAGCAACTTTGCCCTTTTCCCTGTTTGACACTGCAAGAAACGGGAAGCAGCACTAAGGGTTAAATGTGAGGCTGGAATTAAAAAGTGGTCAGCATAATGATACCCACTAGCTGATTTGTGGGATCCAGTGCAGAAATGCCATGAAAAATGTATCCTTACAGATACTGAAATAAAATAATGCTTTCTCTTCACCCTGAGGTCTCCCACAACTGTTATAGTTTATTCAATATTTGATCTCATAATATCTCAAACACTCAAGAGGCCTGTGCTCAAGGCTCCAGAAGCTGAACTAAAATAGTAAATGCAGCCGGGCGTGGTGGCGCAGGCCTGTAATCCCAGCACTCGGGAGGCTGAGGCAGGAGGATTGTTGTGAGTTCAAGACCAGCCTGAGCTACAAAGTGAGCTTAAGGCCAGCCTGAGCTGCATAGTGAGACCCTGCCTCAAAAAAGACAAAAAAAAAAAAAGAAAATAGTAAATGCAAGCCGGGCGTGGTGGCACAGGCCTGTAATCCCAGCACTCGGGAGGCTGAGGCAGGAGGATTGTTGTGAGTTCGAGACCAGCCTGAGCTACAAAGTGAGCTTAAGGCCAGCCTGAGCTGCATAGTGAGACCCTGCCTCAAAAAAAGACAAAAAAAAAAATAAATAAATAAAATAAAATAAAATAGTAAATGCATGCTGTGCTGGGGCCTCGCAGTTCCCAGGTTCTTCTTCTCATGTGCCACGGACTTTCGGGGGTCCAGCAACCTCAGCACCAGTGCACACGTACTAGCAAAGCCATCTGCCAAGCACAGTGTTACTTGCTGCTGGCACTGCCTGTGTAAAGACTTGCTGGACTCGACCCTTATTCTCTGCTCCTCATCTTTGCTAGAGTTTTTACATCAGGGTAATTACCTCATGTGCCTCACATTACTCAGCACATAAGATGGCTGGAAGACTAAATAATGCAGTGTGTATCAACTGGACTTTACCCACCTTTTTAAAAATGTAGGGAGACTCTCTCTTGCCAAGATATAAGGAATAAGGTCATTTTATACAGGAGGATAATTCAGTAATTTTCCTAAAGTTCAACTCCCTGGCCTTACTTGAAACTTTTACCAGTAGTGCTGCCTGCTAAGACACAGTCTTATCCTTCCTAAATGGGAATCCACTGTTTATCCATCAATGAGATCTTGGGCTGAAGCCCAGAAGTCCTGTGACTGGTCAGAGAGGGACCTTAAAAGGGCAAGAATAGAGAAGTTCAAGAGATAGATAGAATCAGAATTATAACAAATGAGACACTTTAAAAAGATCAGGAGTATGTAAGGCAACTCACTACTATTTTGTAGAAACATGTATGACACACTTTGTAATATTTAAAAATCTGAGGGCAATACAGGGTCATTATTATAAGAAGGATTTCTTTGTTTTACTTTATAGAATATTCTCTAGAAATTTTATCTAAAGGACATTATATCCAAGCATTGATGAAAGATATTCAATGAATGTTAGAGAAAGTCAAACATTTTAACATGTTTGAACATACATATATTTATAACAATTACAAACAAAAAAATCAAAAGTCAGTAAACAAGGTTTCTTAAGAATTTGAAAGAACCTTGTACAGTACCTAATTCAAGTCCATTATGCTATAAATGTGACTACTTAGGTTTAATTAAGATAAGTAACCTACCCTGTCATTACCACACTAGGTAATGATAGAAGCAACTACAACTGAGTCGCCTGTTCCAGAGACAGTACATGCCCATTACCCCACAATTACCCACAAATGACATCAGTCCATGCGGGCAATTACTCTACATGAAATTGTTGAATTTATATGCAAAATTCATATGTACTTCTTAGAATTGTGAATATTTTATGTTTTATATACATAATAGTCATATGTGTCCTTTTATGTTTGTTTTATATTATTTAGTAAAGAAACCTATTTCTATTTACTTGTCAGACTACATACATCACATGCATAATATACATTTATATAGATATAGATGTATTGTGCTGAAATGCATAGAAATTAACTTTTCTCTGTGTTCCCTATAGCACTTAGCAGAGCATCTTGAACCTGCAACATGCTTGCCCAACTTTTAAAAATTAACATTAAAAAATTAATCATCTTTCATAGTTCACACTACATAAGATGTATTCCTAGAGCCCTGAGGGAAGTGGCAGCGGGCCACCCAATTGCCACACTGGTTTCAGTTCATTTCCACATGCTCTGAAACAGAAATAGAAATCGAGGGGCACTGAGTGCCATGGTCATTAACACATAGCATGTTAGTGAAGGAGCTGGAGCTAAAAGAGCATTGGAAACACAATATACCAGTGGGAATTCTTATTTAAAAGGTATTCTTGGTTATCTTTTCAAGCAAGCTGTTTCCCCCAACTTTTTCTCTCTTTGTACAGCTGCTTTATATCCATACGCCCGAGCAGCTACAACTATCTTGCCTACGTTACTTGGGAAAGAGCTTATTGCTTAAGAAGTATTGGGATGGATTAACTAAAGGTCAGCTTGTCACACCCAGCTGAACTGAATCAGTATGGTTCTGGGCATGGAGGCCCACCTGAGGGTTGTTGCCAACAGCATAAAAGGAGAACTTGGGGAAGAATTGTTGCTTTCATTGAGGAGAAACATCCTTAGCAGTGTGATTCAAGGCAGCAGAAGTGATCCTCTGTGACTTCTAGGGGTAGGTAAGGAAAAAAGGCAGAGCTTCAGCCTGGCACTCACTTGGGAAGTCCTTGCTGATGTGTAACAGGTGTGACTACCTTGAAGCCACCATGCTAGAGCAATCACATGGAGACATCATGTGGAAACAGCCTGAGGGGCCCTGTGGCCCCACATGTTTGAGTCTTCTCTGTGTCACCCACCAGACAGGAATGAAATGATGACTCAGCTTGCCAGTCTCTGAGGCACACCAGCTGAAGCTGGATGCATAGAGAAAACCTTCTATGTGCCTGAAAATCTCATGGCCACCAGGAAATATTTTGTTACACAGTAGTAAGTAACTAAAGTGCTTAAATGATTTTCCAAAATGATACAATTAGTAAATAACTAATCAATAAGCAAATATAGTTTTTCTGTTCTTACTGTTTGCATCAAAACAACTAAGTATTTTATTTTAGATATTGAAAACACTTAAATAGTAAGTGGTTATTTTACTAATTAAAAACATCTAATATAGGCTGATACATGTGAACTGCACTGAAGATAGCAATCTGTAATACTAGGGTCATGCTTATAATGCCTGTCATTCTGGTCTTCTAAGTATGTACTGCTTGTCATGTTATACCAATTACTGCCATACTGTCTCTCAAGTAATTGTTTGTGTAAAAAAATGGGGCCGGGGATTTGGCTCAGCGGTAGAATGCTTGCCTAGCAAGCTGGAAGCCCTGGGTTCGGTCCTCAGCACCAAAAACAAAAAATGAACCTCTCCTAAAAAACAGTTCAACCAAAAAAAAAAAATACAGCAAAATCAAAAAAGACCAAAAAACAAACAAGGCAACTGCAAAAAATGGTAATAAGTGAAAACAAGAGACAAGAAAAAATATGTCATAGGATTGTCCTGCTAAAATGCTGTATATGGTTAATTTCTAAATTCCTGTGTAAAAATATGTAATTGTTTACTCCTATTTTTTAAATTTTTTTGTATTTTTAATTTTCTTTTTCTTCATATTCTGTTGGAACTTAAAGTTTAGCATATCAATACTGGATGGAAAATGCCACCAAGTATTCTTGATGGTGCTATGTTATGTACAAGATGTTTGATATTCAGACAGATAATGAGGTTCAGCTCAACTGCCTATGTTGTAGGGTCATAATAATAACTCTCTTCCAGAGGGTTAGCAACCTAAGTTTGCAGACCAAAAATTGGAGAAAAAGGACTGCAAGGAAAGCCAACATTTTTGCCTTGGCCTTTCAAGGTCAGTAAGGACTCAGGACAGGGAAGAACCTGTACTGTAACATCATGTAACTCAGTTGTGTCTCAAATTTTCTGATCAAGGAGATTTTGGGGCCACAGAGGAAAGTGATAGATGATGTAGAGTGTGCCTAAGGAGAGTCACATGAACAGAAAACATTCTCTCAGGCTTTCACAGAGAGCAAATTGGTCAAGCAGTGGCCATGACTCATCTACATGGTGACACTGACAAAAATTCTACAGAGTGTGGTATGGGGTTTCAGGGTACATCCTGAAGAGATTTGACTGACCTTGTCAGATACAAAAGCTACATTTCTTATTATATAGGTCTTGCTTTATCTTGGTCTTATCCATCCAGCAGAAAAGTAGAAAAACAAGGTATAAAAAGTAAAGCCATATTAATATGCTGGCTGTAAAAGGCTCAAGTCAACAACTTCTGACATTGCCATTCCTACAAAAAACCCATTACTATTATGGACTACCGGACTACACTGGAATATTTTACTGAATTTATATACCTACAATATTTAAATGACAATTGAATGCCCTTCTCTGACAAAACTAAACAAAAAAAGGGATACAAATGAAGAACCATTCTGTATCTGTATATTCAAAATAGGATAGATGTACAGCTACTTTCTCTTAATTCAATGAATAGAAAGATTTATTCTAATAGTGTTTGAGGACAGGGTATTATGTCTGCATCTTGTACTATGAGTAACCACTACAAAGACAACAACATGCAATGTGTTAATTATTGAAATTGTTCTACTAATCAATTTTGAAACTCTCATTGCTATTTCTTTCTCAATAAAATTGTTTTTAAAAAATCTAAGTAATTTATTTTAAAATAAATTAAAACAAATACATTACTTTCATTAAAAATGTCTCAGAGGACACTATACACAGTCTCAACTCTAAAGTTGTGTTTTAAATTTTATCTTCTCAATAATCAGTTGCTTGCTCTGAGCTAGGCTTTGTGCTCCACACTCTGCTCGTATTATCTCAGGACATCTGCTTTAAGAACCTTGCAGATATGTATGAAGGATGTAAATTCATTTAAATGCTGAGAGTACTCCTAGAAAGTGGACACACTATAACTCCCACTTTTCCAGGGAGAAAACTGAGTTACAGAGATACTAAATTCCCTTCCAAAGTCACACAACAGAACCAGAAATGGCATGGCATTATATGAGTCCTTATCGTATATATACTTTCTCTAATTTTCATTTTAGGTCAACAAATTCAGTTCTCTGAAGTTCAGTTTGGTCATTTATAAAGTGAAAAGGATTACAAACACTCTGCCTGCAGCACAGGCTTCTCAGAAGAACCAAGTAACAAAATAGATGAGACATAATTCATTATAAATTAATCTCTGATCTATAAATAGCATTTGGATTTCATTAAATTCAGTTATAGTTTCCAAAATCCTTTCACTTTAATATTTAATCTATCATTATTTCTTACTTATTTGGTGTGAGATCTTTAAAACTAGTTAATCTGTTCTACACTTAAATAAACTTAGAGGAAAATATTTCTTGGAGCGAGAGTAAAAAGTATTTCTAGTTTTCCAATGGATCCTTTAATCATTCATACTCCCTATAAGTAAGAAATAAGCCAAAGCTGTAAGGGTTCTATCCCAGAACTAAATTATATACATATATATTTACAGGAATAAATGGCATCATACGTTCATTTAGTTCTGGGGAGAAAGGTGAAATGCTTTTTTGTTAGATTCACAAAAGAATTCAAGTCTCAGGAAATATCAAGAGCCTCTGAACTAGAATAAAAATAGAAATGGAAGAGATGTGAAATATCATCTCTTCAGTCATCCAGCCTAAGATTAACCTGCCCATCACCTGCTGGACTACCTCCAGAAATATTATATGCCCTGTTTCTGAATGCTCTCATTCTATCTCTTGGGAAAATCAAGTTTCTACCACCTCATGCATCCCTTGGTCTGAATTCCTGCATTTTCTTACAACATTTGATCCAAATTTTACCACTTGGCTTTTACCACAAGTCTAAACTCTCATCTCCATTCTCATCTTTAAAACAGTCAAAAACAAGTATCATGTTTTACTTTCTTTTTCATTTCCAACTTTCTCAAAAATGATATTCACAAGAGCACAGTACATTCTGTATATTGTATTACCAGGTCTGCCTGTAGGGAGCTGCCACCGTCCTCTGTATTGGTCCCTTGTGTGTATTAATACAACATAAAATTTAATGTCTTCTGTGGATATGAACCTGACATTGTAGGAATCAAGCTCTGGCATTTCCCAAACTCGTTGCTACCTAGATACCGAATGAATGAATAAGCATAAAAACTTTATGATTTAGGATAAGCCAAGGGAGTTTTAATAAGTAAAGAAGTAGCTTTATTATTCTTACAAATCCTAAGCCAAAAAATGAAATAGATAGAAGGGTAATTCATAAGGTCAAATTCAGGCTGGAAGGAGGGAAGCCAGGATTCTCATAGGATCAAATAAGAAGAAACATTTCATGATTCACTTGGATATTTAATAATTTTTCAAAGGATTCACCTCCTGTAGCTGCCTCCTGACACACACTTTACACCTACGCATTCCTTTTACATGTTCACCTGCTAATATCATGCTTTACAACATTAGAAAAGCAATAGAGTGTGGCACCCTGCAAACTGCATGAAGAAAATGTCTCAAGGAGATGAGGGTGGACTTAGTCACGTGAGATGCTTACATTCCAAGGAATTTTGCTACAAGGAGAATAGCAGGGGAGGTGACTAGATTCAAGTCAACAAGCGGCAAAGCATGAGGACAGCCTATCCGGTGTAACAGGAGGGAGAGCAGAGTGTGTGGGCACAGACACATGCAGGGAAGATGGCAGAAGGACTAGTAGAGAGGTATGAAGTCATTTGTCATTTGCTTCTAAACGCTCATAAAAAGTGGAGAGGAATAGGTGAATGAGAGGGCAACATTCATCTAGGGGAGGAGAGAACAAGTAGGCTGGGCTGCTGGAAACTGAACGCCTAATCGAGTTAGTGGTTAGGCTTGTGGTTGAGAATTTAAAGTGAATTAGTCAGTATGTTTGTGTGTGTGGTTTTCTCAAGCATATACATATGCTAACTATAACTGAATCTGGGGGGTGTACGTGTGATAGAGAGTGTAGCAGAGAAACACAGCCCTTGGGACACCCTGACCTGTGGTATACAGGCCTGCTCCTCGATTGTGGGCAGGTCCTGTGGCTGTGACGGGATATGCCTCCCATGATGATATGATGTTATGTGGCAAGAGGTTTTTCTGGTCCCAAATCCAAGGAGATTATCTGGGGTGGGCCTGACCCAATCGAGCAGGCCTTCAAAGAAGAAGGCATAGGTCAGCCATGAGATCAGAGATGCTCTTCTGCTGACCTAAAAGCAGTAAATCAGTGTAAGCTATAGCTGGTAGAAACAAATTCTCCAAACAATTGTGTGAACTTAGAGGAGGGCTCTGTAAATTGGCTATTGCAGTGTTATAAAACCTGAGGAGATTTACCTAAGGTGTGCTCAAACAGTTGACCCTTGGAAATCATTTAATAACAAATAGGTGTTGTTTTAAGCCACTAATTCTATGATGATGTTGCTGCCACATAGAGAACTGATACAGGAGAAGAAAGTGCTAAAGGAATGCAGGGTAAACAAAAACTAATTATAATGAAGGATACAAAAACTAAGCTATGGGGGGAAGAGGGGTTGGTGGTGAGGTACAATGAAAGAATGTGAGATTAACACATTAAGTCTTTAAAAGTTGGTTTCTTGTGTGAGACAGTCTAGATTCTATTCTAGGAAGGGGCTCCAGGGAAATTAGAAGTCTTTATCAGAGAAAGAACTGGCTTAGTAGGAAATCATGGCAATTTTAAGATCTTGAAAAATGGTCTCCACATGCCTGTGGCCAGAGTGCTGTGAAACCATAGAAGATGGGAATCGGAGGAGCAGTTTTCTCAGAGAAGCAGATCACATGAACTGGCACTAGCCAGACAGAGCCTTGCAACTTTCCAGGGCCTCCCTAGAGGGCTCAAAGTTCAAATTGAAAAGCCCAACTATTTGAAGACCAGTTTGTGAAATCTCTGGAAGAAGCAACTTTTGCAAACACCTAGAAAAGCAGAAAACAGGAAGGCATTTTCAAATAACTGTTGGAATCTAGGCAACCATGGAAAGAGGTGTCAGGTACAGCTAGAAAGAATTTGGAGGGGGGCGGGGATATGGCTCAGTGGAATAAGCGCTTCCCTGGCAAGTGCAAGGGCCTGAGTTCTATCCCCAGTTCAAAAAAGAAAAAAATTCGGAGCCTGTCATCAGCATAGTAAGAAGAGAGGAGAGGGCAACGCAGACTTAGCTCTCCTAAAGCCACACCAGGGCTGCAATTATTTCAGAAAACCTTAATGAGAAAACCAGACTTCAGGGGGTTAGCAATGACACCAAACTCTAAGACACGCTCACAAGTTAAAATGAATTATTATGCATTACCTTCTATCTCAGCTATTTCTTTGTGCAGTTTTACAATACTGGAACAATCAGTAATTCTAAGAAATGTAAGAATTTTCAAAAGAAAATTATATTTAACTCAAAAAGTAAAACTATTCCTTTTTCTTTTTTTTCCTTTGGTGGAACCGGGAATTGAACTCAGGCCCTTGCACTTTCCAGGGAAGCACTTATTCCACTGAGCCATCTCCCTGGCCCCTGAAACTATTCCTTTATGGCCTTTATGAGAAAAAGTGAAGAGTGCTGGATGACCAAAAATATTTTTTTAAATCAAAGAAAAACTATTGTAACACCAAAATGGTTAGGAATCACTTGCTCAGATCTTTAATTAATAAATAGTTTCTGATGTTACCATTGTGCAAATGTTTGCGTCCTACAGTGTGAAATGCATTGTCATTTCCTTGTAATTGAAATGGTATAGGGCTGGCAGGGCACTTCAGTAAACAGGATTTAACTAGCTGTATCAAAGCATCATTTTTTTGTCTTTCTAAAACTATTCCTCATTTCAGGAAACAGGCCAGTTAATGCTTTTCTACTTCTGGCTCGTCTTTGCTATCTACAGGATGCATGATGACCAGGAAAGAACCCTGAGTATGTTCAGTTACTTTCTTATTGCTGGGACAAAGTATCTGATGCCCACAACTTAAAAAGAAGAGGACTGTCACAGCTCACGGTTTCAGTGTGCAGTCAGCTGATTCTATGGCAGGGTAGCATGGCAGCAGGACAAGGCAAAGGAGAGCCAGCCATAGCACACCCAGCAGGAAGCCTCCTGCCTTCCTCCTTTCCCTTTTTGTCCGTCCAGGATACAAGCCTAATGGTTGGTGTCACCCACACCCACGGTGTCTTTCCTCTTTAGTAACTCCATTATGCATGCTCAGAACTATGCTAAAGCAATCCGTGGCCTGTCCTGTGTCATATGCCTATGGTCCAGTACCACACACTCTTGATTCAGTCACCTCCCCAAAGTCCCACGTGTGAATACGTGAGGCTTTGGGAGACACTTAGATACAAACCATAATGTTCCAAAACAAGGAAGGTATATTTAAAAAAAAAAAGTAATCAGATGCCTGCAACAGTGAGCATCTCCAAAATACTGTTTCTGAGCAATCAGGAGATGAGACTTCAAGGTAGCAAGATCCTAATTCAAGAGAGAGATCAGAATTAATTCACCTGTAAGCTTAAAAAGACCTCTTCTATGGGCCCTGACCTTTGTGTTGTATGTAATCTCTACACTCTGCAATGAGGCTGAAAGACATTTTTGACAAAGCTAACTGCAGCCAGAGTCTTGAAGCAGAATCCTCATTTCACTCCAGGCACACATCCTTAAGGGTATCTCCCATCCCTCTGCCATTGCCCCTCAGTTCAGTTTTTTCTGCCCAAATCCTGGTGCCCAAGGGCCCAGACTAACTGCTTCACACCCTCTGCCAGGATAGGCTTCTCTAATCCTGTGGATGGAGCTTCAGCTTCATACCAAACACTACCTGCTCTGACCCTTCCTCTAAGATCTGACTTTTTCCTCTGAGAAAAATTATCAACACCTTCTCTTCCTACCTTTATCAAGGTATAATTACAAAATAGAAATTATGTATGCCTAGGATGTACAACATGAGTTCTGATATACTTTTACATTTGTATATTGCTTTCATTCCATGTTTTTTTTTTATTTTATTGAAGTACAAATGTCAATCAGACAGTTTCAAGACACCTTAACCATACAGATTTGATAAATTGATACATTGAAAACTGTTTTCATAACATTTTGGTATTGTACAAGGTGCATATATGATATTATATTTACAGATATTATTTTAGCAGGTATCTCTTATCAGTGAATTAAGAGTGTAGCTGTTTACTTATCTTATTTTTATACCTAAATTATATCAAAATTTCAATAATTATTTTCCTAGTGGATGACCATAGTACTAGAAGCCGACATAATATCCTGTCCAACCACCATTAGTGCAGATCTTGCCTCTCATAGAATTATGTAGAAGCACAGCGTTATCTATCCCAACTGTACTGTCTATACACACACATCATGATTTTTTCTTTCTACACCCCTTCCTTTGTCTACACCTGTCAAAAGTGGGCACTCCATTGACATCCAACTAACTTAGGTGCTTGAACTAGACATCACAATTCAACACAGTCCAGCATTCTACAACCATAATGAATTATTCAAAGAAATTGTCGACCATAGCCATTTACAGCTTAGCTTAATATTATGGCCTCACGATGTATACTTCATTTTTATACTTTTCTGCTGGATGGTTAAGACCTAGGTAGATCAAAACTTATATACCAACACATGAACTTTATATTTCCTATGTGGTCAGTGAAGTCCTCTCAGGGTTTATCTTGTAGTCCTGTACATTATTCTGTAGTTCCTTTGTCTGTGTCATCCATGTGGATGAGTCACGGCCAATGCTTGACCAGTTT
>PVKA01014435.1:0-52467 GCA_004027165.1 Ctenomys sociabilis
CTTAAAAAAAAAAAAAAAAAAATTGATTGATGGCAACATTCTCCTTGTTTTTGTCAATACAGAGGTGTGAAAGTTAGCCATTTTCATAACTTGATTGAATTTTTATTTCATTCTTTTACTTATGTTTATTAAGTTAGAAGAACAGATGATATTTGAATATTTGCTTTATACTTAATTGAAAAAAAATAAAAGGATGAAAGGGTGGGGTAAGAAAGCTAACAAGTGATTATACCAAAGTATAATCCTTTTCTGTTGCTGACT
Organism: Ctenomys sociabilis; assembly: GCA_004027165.1. Taxonomy (NCBI): domain Eukaryota; kingdom Metazoa; phylum Chordata; class Mammalia; order Rodentia; family Ctenomyidae; genus Ctenomys; species Ctenomys sociabilis. Next base: position 262 of record PVKA01014435.1, read on the forward strand.
GTTGGTCAAGGTGACCATTTGTCTAGAGAGAGGTAATGCTTCTGAAGCTATCCAGGTGGGAAATGACTGCCTTCATAAAAAATTCTAGTAATAAAATAAGCCCTGTGCTATGAAACATGCTTTAATTCAGCTACAAACCATGGACATGGATCCAGTTGTAGAAATTGAGTAATGTTTTATTTTAGTCAACTTAGATGGTAATCGCACTGAGTATTAAAAAATGATCTTATCACTCCAAAACCTTCATTGTAATAGTGCAGAGGTTATAAAAACCTCTGAGAGAGAAGTATTCATTGGTAGTCCATAAGTATAGATGGGGTTTGAGGTTCTGGAAAATAACTGTCCACACAATTCAGGAATTCCTCTGCACCCTAGCTGAGTGACCTACTGGAGAACAATATACTACTGTTGGCCTAGTCAGCAAATCTTAAACAGCTTTTGTGTGTTAAACATGATCCCTTCAATATCAATAAGTAACATTATTTTTAAAGCTCTTTAAAGGATTATTAGTTTATTTTAAAGCAAACAAAAACATTGAGAATCTTATCTCAGATCCCAGCTCAAATATTTTGAAGTATGTACTTTTGAGCATGATCTGGGCTTATACCACATGAAGACTTAGTGGCTATGTGTTAGGGCATAGATTCACAATGTTCCCCTAAAATTTCCCAGGTTGGAAAGGTGATCGTAGAAGATTTATGTACACCATTGGAATCATGCACTGTTGAGTTACGTAGCTACATTAGCTGTGAGGAGATGACGATGTGTTAGTGGGGGCCTGACATTACAGAAATACGAAGTTGTCCAACCCAAAAAGATCAGAAATCTTTTAATTTACGTGTGTCTTCTTCCATTTATCTCATAACTATTTGATAGATATCTAGACACACATCATTCACCTCCTGATTTCTATCAAGCATAAGGAGTGACTGAAAAATATAGTAACTGCTTAAATGTTTTTAAATATTACAATAGAAGACACACTGCTATTAATCCTTTTCAAAATATATACCTTTGTTTCCACCACACTTACCCAATCATTAATTTTACCTTCTGAGGCAATTCTAAAAGCCTACTTTTATGTCATGTATAAAATAGGATAAAAATACACCGAATGCTATGGATGAGCATCAGTCAACAGAAAAGCATATGTGTAAAATTTTGTAATATGTCCTCCCTTGCTGGATCAGCGACCATGAGACATCTGATTCTTCCTCATGGTCAAAATGACCATGTAAAGAAAGTATTCTGAGTCAATTCAAGGTGTCACAGCAGACATGATGGATGAACCAATGACACTCAAGACATAGCATTTCAGTTCTGCTTCAGAAAGTAGTCAGAATGATGAGAAATGAGAGTGATTCGTGGCAATGTATTTTTTTACTGTAATCATTTTTATCTAAGTTCTCCCTGTATTTTATATATAAGAAGTGCAAATAAATATATATTAAACTCTTGCTAACAAAATGTCCCTAAGAGGGACCAGCCAGATAGCTCAGAAGATTAAAGTGCCTTCTTAGGCAGACACAGGGATTAGGGTTTGATCCCAGGTGTTTTGTGCTGGCCCCATTCCTGGGAGCACTGAGACAGTGACTGACCCTGGGCATGGTGGCGTGTGCCTGCATTCTCAGCACTTGGGATGCTGAAAACAGGAGGATACTCTTAGTCTGATCTGTGTAGTGAGACCCTGTAAAGCCTGTACTAAATACATAAAAAGTAAAAAAAAAATGTAATGGCCCTAGATGTAGGTAGGAGCCATGCATTGATCTGAGAATACTACTATTTAATGCACAAAAGTGTTGTTCTAGTGAGCAGATGATGATAGTTATAACAACTACATCCTTGGAGAATGTCACTTAGAAAATCAACTTGTTAGTTACGTAGAACTTTCTATAGAATTCATTTAAGTTTTCCTATGTGAAAACTTTCCTAATAAAGCATTATTAAAACTATGCAAGAAAGTTTCACCTTCTTCTCTCTGTTTATCTATGAAACACATAGCAACTGCTTAACATTATTAAGTCTAGTGAGTGAAAAAAGTTTCCTACTAGTCAATGAATCATAAGGAAAATATGTTTGCATTAATATTAACTAATTTTGAAATACTGAACTAAACTGTAAAATTATAGCATGCCCTCTAAGGTTCACCAATCCTGTTATTATTCTATTCTTTTTTTTCTTCTTAATTTAAGACAGGGTCTACAGGGTGTACAGGGTCTCACTGTATACTTTGGACTTGTAGTGATCCTCCTATTTTCAGCCTCCTAATGCTGGGATTATGTTCTATTCTTTTTCAAAATTATGATTTTATTAGAACCCATTGCTACACATATTTATTCAGGCATTTGTTTCTTCATTTTTTACTGCATATTGAAGACTTCTCAAAGTATTAAGACCTCAGAGGTGAAGATTGTGAAAAAACAAATCCTTGTCCGCTGAAGGTATATGGAGAGCAGTCAAGCATGCAAAGAACAGAATTAAGTGTTCTGGTAGGCAGAATTTCCAGTGCTAATCAAGTATGTTAGAGTCCAGGTAACAAATCAGGCCAGTTTTATTTGATTAAAAAAATTGATATATGTGACATAGCATCCAGTGGGACACAGTAAATGTTCAAATAAATATTTATTATTATGTTACTGTTCAGTCAATTACTGTTTGATATGATTCTTTCACTTTGAAGGAAAACAGCAAAGGAACAAGTTGAAGAAACAACATTCTAGGAAACTTGGAGGAGGGATTTCCTGGCGGAAGCTGTGGCTGCAACAGGACACAGAGAGCACCTCAGCTGCAGAATCCGAAGCAAGGAGGGAGCACGGATGCAAGCATATTTGCCTGCTCCTCGGCACCTACTGTTGGCTCAGCCTGAGAAAGAAGGAAGAAAAGCAACCACCTAGTGGATGCAGGCCTCATCTTCCTCCATAAGACCAAGGAGACAGAGAGAGAGCGGATCAGAACAAAACTGCCGTAGTAACTCCTTCTGCCACCAGACACAATTTGAACAGATGGCAAAGAGGTCACAGCAAAAGCAGAACTGTCATCCCTCCTGGGCATGCCAGTAGGAAAAGGAGGAAGATCCCGAGGGATAGGGGCCTAGAAAGTATGGCAGCATGTTCAGAATTTACCACTGTGTTGAGTCCACATCAGAAAATCTATATAACTTAGGTTGGCTTTAATATTTACACAAATCACCACTTTTCTTGTCAAAAATTTATTTCCTGGTAGTTTTCTATCAAACACGTTACAGTCAACACACTCCACAATAAAAAAGTGTATCTTTCAAAGCAGAGAGAACAAAGACAAACAAAGTGACCTGTTCAAATTTCAGCTAGAATTCAAGTATCCCAGTTAAGCCTATTCAGTATTAGTTCTCTAAATTTTAGCTCACCCAAAAGTACCAGCAGCACTGAGGTCCCGAGCTCCTCCTTCTGTGAGGAAGGCTGAGTTCCCATCAGGAAAGCCAGTGTGACAAGCTTCTTCAGGAGGCAGAGCCATGCAGCCAGGAAGAGATGCTGAAGGTGACAACCAAAGCTCCTCCAAAGCTCATCGGGAAAGCCAGCATGACAGAGTCCTCCAGCAGAACAGACAAGAGGACCAGAAGCTTCCAGCATCTCCAAACAGCATCCCTAGCTCTGCTCTGGAAATTTCTCCTGTTCTGCCTTCATGCTGCTGGCAGCAACCCTCAGGCAGACCTCCTGCACTTAGCACCATGCTAGTTTAATTGAGCTAGGTATAACAAGTGACCACCAGTTACAAATCCACCATAATACTGAAAATTTGTTGTTGAGATCCTTAGTAAAGAAACATTTTCTGCCATTACTTGACTTCATATTGTTTTACTTTATAGTAACTATTTTTATTAGTTTAATTTTTTATAATAATACTTTATATCCAAATGTACATTTTTAAAGAAAAATGTAGTTTCAAATTGATACATTTGTAAAACGGTAAGTGAAGAAAGACACTTAAGCCGTATTCATGTACACAAAGTGTTCACCAACAGCGGCTTATCAAAATCATCAACACTCTTCTGTTTTGTGATTTTCATGTACTTTTATATAATTGGAAGTCACATTTTTATGGTAAATTATTGTAACAAATGTCTTTTTCTTTACTTATGATCTTTCAGCCTTCTAAAGGCAATGTCATGATTCTTGGTTATCACTCTAGTCCAGTTCCTAGTTCTTTTACTAATATAACATAAGGAATAAATAAAATTTTTTTACAGTGTGTATTTGGACACACAAGTACAATAGTGCATAGCTGTGGCCCCTCACCTAGGAGGATGAGTCAGGAGGATCTGAACTATATGGCAAGATTCTGTCTTCAAAACATATGTGCATTTAAATAAGTCACAATATGTGATTGAATTTCTGCTTTCCTCCATCTCCTGATATTCAAAGAAATAATTCTTTGGCTTAACACTGTACAATCCTCTTCCTAACAAATATCCAAGAGAATGAATCATAGACACAAATTGAATTCCTAAAGTGTCTAAATGTTGCACTATCCATACAGATTATATCTTAATGGAACCTTAAAACCTAGTTTGATCAATTCACTGGAATGACTTTGTAATTGTTCTATCAATGTTGTTATAGTCAATGAATATTTGTAAGTGTCTTAAATACTTGAAAGTAGTGTCATGTTAGATAATTGGCAGTTCCATTAGCTCTTGTTGTAGAAATTAATTCTTTAGAAAGGAAATACAGTTATCCATTAGAAGAGAAAACATTAAAAGAAAATAGTGCAAATTATCACAAAAGCTGATTTGACATTTGAAATGATTATAAGATCTTAAAGATCTTGGCTTCAACTAATGTTTGATCAACTATATTTACAATGAATTATACAGCTTGGACTAGTGATCATCCTGCCTCAGCCTCCCCAGCACTGGGATTACAGATATGTGCCACCATACCCAGTTTTGGCGGCCAGCACAGGTCTTTGTGCTTGCCAGGCAGTGCTTAGATTGCTGAGCTATCTCTCCAGCCTGTAATTGTTATAATTTTATGAGACTATAAATTAGTCATGTCTGACTTCAGCATTCAAAAAAAGAAAATGAAATTATGTAATTGAATAACTTGAAATAGAAAATATTATAGGTATAAAGTTATAACAATTTTTAGTATTTAAACATACTGGTTTGCTTTTATTTATTTACTTTTATTTTTTAATTTTTGTTTTATTGAAGTACAAATATCAATGAGACAGTTTTAAGATACCTTGGCAAGATGGATTTGATAAATTAATACATTGCAAACTTTTTCATAATGTTTTGCTATCACATAAGGTGCACACATGATATTATACTTACAGACATTATTATACCATATGTCTCTTATCATTAAATAAAGAGAGTGTAGCTGTTTGCGTATCTTATTTTTTATACCTGAATTACATCAAAGATTCAATAATTAATATTTTCTACCTTATTTTCCTTTTTTATTTTTTAATATTTGTTTTTTTGAAGTACAAATATCAATGAGACATTTTTAAGGTACCTTGGCAAAATGGATTCAATAAATTAATACATTGCAAACTGTTTTTATAATGTTTTGGCATTAAATAAAGAGAGTGTAGCTGTTCATATATCTTATTTTTTATACCTGAATTATATCACAGATTCAATAATTAATACTTCCTACCTTGTTATTTTCCTAGTGGTTGTCTATAGTACTAGAAGCCGACATAATATCCTGTCCAACCACCATTAGTGCAAATCTTGCCTCTCATAGGATTATGTAGAAGCACAGCGTTATCTATCGCAACTGTACTGTCCATATATACACATCATGATTTTTCCTTTCTATACCCCTTTCTTTGTCTACACCTGTCAAAGATGGGCACTCCATTGTCATTCAACTAACTTAGGTGCTTGAACTCGACAACACAATCCAACACAGACCAACATTCCACAACAATAGTGAGTTATTCAAAGAAGTTGTCGACCATAGCCACTTACAGCTCAGCTTAATATTATGGCCCCACGATGTATACTTCATTTTTATACTTTTCTGCTGGATGGTTAAGACCTAGATAGAGCAAGACTTACATACCAACACATGTACTTTGTGTTTCTTATGTGGTCAGTGAAGTCCCCTTAGGGTTTATCTTGTAGTCCTGTACATTATTCTGTAGATCCTTTGTCTGTGTCATCCATGTGGATGAGTCACGGCCAATGCTTGACCAGTTTGCTCTCTGTGAGAGCTTGAGAGAAAGTTTTCTCTCCATGTGACTCTCCCCAGGCACAGTACAGAACTTCAATCTCTTTCCTCTGTGGCTGGTTTGCTTTTAGAACATGAAGATCCCTAAAATTCACTACATACAATTCAAGCTCTGTTCAACTCTTCCATACCTTCTGAAAGTAACTGCATAATTCATAGAAGACTGTTCTCTTTGGTATACTCAGGGACATAAGAAGTTACAGTTTTAGAGCAGATGTTTCCAAGGGGAAAATAATTGTGATGTTTAAAATATCTGCTCATTTCAAGTTATGGAAAAGAGAAATTTTATGAAATCCTAGGAACATGTTTTGGTTGACATACTGGCTCAATAAAACGTCAAGCTCTCATTTCTCTAGCTTGATTTAGCACCTTTAATTTCACTTCTGAAGTGACAGAGAACAAATAATAATATTAAAAGAAAGGTGAAAATATTTTGTTTTATACAACTATTTCTTGCACATGGATGAGTAATTAGAGCGACCTTATCTAGAAGTTTCCTTTGTTGCTGAGAAACAAACACCTTTGTACAAAAACACAAGCTCAGCTCTGAAAACCTTTCATCACAATTGTCACCCTAGAAGAGTTGTCTTTGTGCTTTGCAGTTAGATGAAAAGGAATAGATTCTGCGGGGAAGGCTAGAGTGGGGAAGTTCTAAGTTTGATTTTGCTATTACCTTACCAAGTAAACTATGTCACTAGCAATTTGATTTTTTTCTTCCAATTTATATATTTGGTACAGGGTCTCATCATGCAGCTCAGACTCATAGTGGTCCTCCTGTTTTCAGTCTCCTCAGTGCAGAGCCAGCAAGGCCTGCATGACTGGGGATTGAACCTTGGTTTCTCTGCTTGCCAAAACAGAAGTTTTAGTCTGCTGAACTATACCGCTGACCTCACAATTTGTGATTGCCAGAATGAAGTCAAGATTCCAACTACATGTGCTTTAGACACACACACACACACGCACACACACACACACACACACACACACACACACACACACCAAAAAAGACCACAAACCAGAAATAGAGAGACAGACACAAAGACAAGTAAGAAGACTGAGAGACAGACAGAACTTGGGAAGAGTGAAAGCAAGATTATAATTGGTACGATTTTTTAAAGTATTAATTTAGTAAAATATCTTTGATGAGTTCCAAGCAGTTATCATTCAGTCTCCTATAATAATCATAGTGGGTAGCCAGTGTACAAAAACCAGTTTAAGTGGAATGAAGTTTAATCCTACAGAATGTTTTTTCTTAAATGCAGACAAACCAGCATTTTGTCTTCTGGCTTTTGTGAGATGAAATACCTACTATAAAACCCTAGATATGATTATGAAAATAATATAAATACTTCAGAAATAGTGACAATGAATTTGATAAATGAGTAGACTTATTAGAGGGTATATCCCAGTAATACTATTTAGTGTATAGCATCAAAGTATTAATTTAAAAATTACTACAAAATGAGGGACATATTATAATTACAATCATTAATAGTGGTTATAGACTTTTAATTTTTCAAAAAAGTGAAAGTATGAAAGTAAATCTTGGTCTGGGGAGATAGCTTGGTGCTCTAAGTGCCTGCCTGGCAAGCAAATCAATCCCTAGTACTCCATGCTATGCTGGCCCCGGCACTCCAGGCACTCTGCAGCAGCCACCAAAACAAGGGGTGGGGGCATATCCCTATAATTCCACAGCTGGAGATGCTGACACAGGAGAATCACTACAAGTCCAAGCTGCATAGTGAGACCCTGTACCTAATTAATTAATTAATTAAAAGAATAAAAATGAAAGTAAATCGTTTTGCTCTTCCTATTTTTCATGATTTCTAAAGGGAGTGATTCTACCCATTTCCCAACAAATTCTTCCTTGATGTTACAAGAAAGTATGTTTCCAGACATCTTTGCTTCCAATAACGTCCTTTATTCATTCTTTTCACCATGAGAATTTGTGAAACTATTCAACAGAGAAAGTATGCACCTAGACCCTATTACCCCTGGGCTTGTCCACATGACTTTGACCCACAGAATATGGTTGGAAATGCCTGTCTGCTTGGAATGGAAGTAATGAGGAATATTTCTAATTCACTGTACAAATATGGTCTCCAAAAGAAGAAAAGGCATTTCCTACTTAGGACTCAGTTCTCCACTCTGTGTCTTCAAAGAACTGTAAAACAACCCCCTGCCCAGAACTGAGCCTAACAGGCAACAGAACCATCACATTACCTAATAGCAGCAAATATCAGGACCTGGAGTTAGAATCAAGGAATGTTTTTTCTTTAAATTTTGGAAAGAATAGTGACACCTTGACTGTGTTACTTGAAAAAATAATTTACAGTTATTACATTCATATTCAATTTGATAATTCCTTATAAGCTGTAAGATTTGTGGCACTCTTTCTAACCAGTGTGAAGCTCCAGGTAAATGCTCACAAATTCTTATTTTCAATATTTCTTGTTTATATTGGTAAGCACAGATCAGGTGTATAACCCAAGCTAATGTGTAAGATAACAATGGTGTTGACAATTATAAAAAATATATATGATATTATATTTTATTTTATTTTATATATTTTATCTATTTTTGTTGAAAGGGTTTTATTACCCGAAGTTTATGACATCATAACTTTAGGGGAGCACGGAAGTTGAGCTGTCTTTGTGTTCACATCAATTTGTCCTTAGAGTGAGAATGTTAGAGCTAGAAAGAAGTTAAGTGATGACTTAGTTTGATACTGTCTTTCATGGGCGAAGGAACTGAGCTCCAGAATAAGGAATTGTATTTCTCCAAGCTGCTTAATGGCAAATATGTCATTTAAACCAACAAAATGGTTATCTAGGTGGCAGCTAGGTGTATTGTCTGGTTTAGTAAGAATGCATTTTCCCCCAGTATTCTCTTTCAGAATACTAAAATGACCATGTCCTAGAACATTTCTTGCTTTTCACACAATAGCCACAATTGCCAGTTTCGCATAAAGGAATAGAAACCTGTGAAAGGGACTATATTCTTGATAAGAAAATACATGCAAATCATTATTTGTATGCAAAAATTTCACTGAGTGCCTGCTAATGAAGCTTAAGGAATGGTGAGGGATTTCTCAAAACCAATGTAATCTTATAACGCTGCCACGAACACATCATGACCTTTGTTATTATTCAGAGTAACAGCTCCATGTTTTAAATACTGAAATGAACTGCCCAGTTTTCAAAGCCTTACACATTTAGGGATAAATTTAAAGAGACTTCAAAGACCAAGAAAAAGGGCAGTTTTGTTTATAAATGATTTCTTTTTGTCCCTGACCATGTGACCTTCATTGAGACAAAGACTCTGGACTACTTTCTCTTTACCACTATCAGGAAGAAAGCAAAATAGATAACCAGCATTAAAATATTAAAGCAGGAGCTCTCAGTGCTCTCAATGGGAGGCTGAAAAGTGTAGAGGAAATTGAAAAAAAAGAAAATGTAACCTGTGTATTGGAGAAATTAAAAGAAACTGTATAAGAGGAGAAACGATAACTGAGTAAAAGAGAGAAGACTGAAGGTGATGCATACCTAACATTTGAAGAGCCGCGCACCCTACACATGTGCTTCTCACTGATGCAGATGTGGGTCATATGGTACCTTCCAGCCTGCTTACACCGAAGCCCATGTCTACGGCAAAGCGTTACCTGTCTCATGTCAGTAGACAGTGTGATTTGCTGCTTAAGCTGCTGAGACTATAAGAAGTCTATAGCAAGATTTCACTATGTGTTGCCTCTCTCGTTTCATTCAGATTTTACTTTGAGAATCAACACACAGGACAAGTTGTGCCAGCCATGGTTAGCCATCTCTGATCCTGTGCTTGGCTGCCCTCAGCATTCCAGTTCAGCAGGGGGAAATCTTACACACCCAGGATCCATTTCTGCCATACTAAGGATTTGGTTTCAGCAAAGGGAACAACTTCAACACAGCTATGCTTTTACTAGCAAGAAATACACATGTATAATCAACTTAGATTATTAAACACCGCTGCCATTGGAGCCAAGCAATTTTGAATGTCAGATTACATTTTATATTTTTCTCTTCTTCTCCTTGTGGGAGAATAATATGACGAATTCACAGCAAACTCCTTTTCTTGCTGTTACACAGCCACTAGGGAAAGGAGCAACATGAACTCGGGACACTCTCCCTCTGGATGAGTGTCTGATAGGCAGTGATTCCCCAACCCTCACAGGGTCCATTCCAGGGATCCATCATGCAGAATTCTGGGTGAAAAGAACAGAAATGAAATTTGCTTTCATCTTATTCCTGTGGATATGAAGACTTGTGCAGCTTACACAGATTATGCCACTGAACTGAAGCTTGGTTGAATGATTAAAAGATAAAACACTTCCATTTAAATCTTTACCTAAATAAATCAGCTTGGATATTCTGAATGTACTGAGAAATTTTGTCATGAAATGAAAATGGTTGATTCGTGATAATAAAAGCTATTGATCTAGAATGGAGCAGTATTAATATGCACATAGGGCTTTATAATTAATTTGGTGCCAGAGAAAAGAAAAACATCAAAATCTCTAGCACTGGAAGATTAAAGAGAGCTACACCTTTGAAAATATATTTGTAGGTAGAGCAAGAGGAGGAGGCATACAAGAAGTTAGCTATTAGAATTCTACATGAAATGTCTAATTAGCAGGTTTCTGTCATTTCAGAGAGAAGGCAAGACATGTACTCACTTATGCCAGACCCCACTTAGTCAAGGGACAGTAGAACACTTTGAGAAGTAGGAAAGGGACACATTTCCTGTTTTTTGGAGACTGTAGCAATGTATTGCTGAATCATAGAACACAAAAACCTTCCAAATCGTTTTTTTGTTCGAAAGAAAACTGAATCCTTGGGACTCTGTTCTAAGACAGATGGCAGATGCATAGCAGAGCATTTCTTGAGTCTGCCCTCATAGATTTCATTTGCAATATTTGTTCTGTTTCTTTAGGGGTGGTATGGGGAATGAAATTCAGGACCTCAAGCTTGCCAGGCAGGTGCTGTGCTGCTGAGTTGCATCCCCAGTCCCTTAATTCATTTTATTTGTCTTTCTTTATTATTTTTTTAATTTATTTTTTGTCTTTCTTTATTTTTATTTTTTTATATTTTAGGGAAGTGTCCACAGAGTGTTTAGGGTCTCACTACTAGATCGACTCTTAGTGATTCTGCTATTTACGGTATCCCACGTGCTGGGATTACAGGCATGGGCCACCAGGCCCAGGTTCAATTGCCCCGGGGGTGGGATTGGCCTGTTCTAATAATTTTAAATCATGCAAGTTAGAGACAGATGACATAATAAATGGTAACGGAATGAGTTTGGCCAAATCTCAGAATGTTTTTTTTCTTTAAATAATACATATAAAGAACACTAAAAAATGAGACTTCTCTCCCAAATAAGAGATCCAAGTAAAATGAGCAAGTGAAATTATTATTATTATTATTATTATTATTATTTATTCATTTTGTCTTTTTTGAGACAGGGTCTCACTATGCAGTTCAGGCTGGCCTTAAGCTCACTTTGTAGCTCAGGCTGGTCTCAAACTCACAACAATCCTCCTGCCTCAGCCTCCCGAGTGCTGGGATTACAGGCCTGCGCCACCACGCCTGGCGAGCAAGTGAAATTAATAGATGCTTCTCCAAAGAAGTACAAATAGCCAAGAGCATGAGTAAATATTTAGCATCTCAGGCTATTAGAGAAATGCAAGGTAAAACATCACTGAGACTCCATTTATCTCAACAAGAATGAAGTGGCCCAGATCTAACGTCTCAAGAAGGGTAACTGTGAGTGCTAACCTGGACTTAGGTCCTGTCAAAGCGTAAATATGCAATAGATATTTGCTATTAATTTTATCTGCTACTAAAGTAGGTAGCCTGAAGTGGCCCTGTGCACACAAACAAAACCAAATAATTTTGGAACATTCCAACATCATGGAAAGTGTAGCAAAGAGTGAGGAAAGTGATTTCAGTAGCATTCACTGCTCCTTTTCTCCTCAGCATCCTTATCTACATAAGTTAGGAAATTGTGAAATTCATTAAAAATAATTAATCAAACATTAAGTACAATCAAGATAATTTTTTCAATAGAGTTGTAATGGTCATCATTCTGATTTTTTAAATATTGTCAAGCTCTATGTAATCTTCCTTTTGTATAAGAAGGATATAGCAAAATTATCTTTACACTTTATAATTAAATGGGCTATTTAATGTTTTTGTAGTTGTTTTAACCATAGGAACTCTTAAGAATTTAGCTAATATATGTGTATATATGCACTAAATGTAACACATGAAAACCTATAATGCCTATAATAATTTTGGAGTATTGTAATAGGAAAAATGCTATATTTGTAATATATGTATTTACTTACATTAAGGTCCATGCAGATTGTGGATTGTGACCCTTTCAGCTCCACCACAGAGCATGTATGTCTAAGTGACCATGACAGCTATTAAATGACACCTAAGTACTTCTGCTTAGCTTTAGAGAAGAGGGGGATGCATAAGGAGAAGAAAGAGGCTGAAAAAGGAAATAAGCTATGTTATTTACCAGTACATACTCTTCAAGATGAACATAAAGTCTAAATATTGTAAACAAGTACTAATGAAACTAATTTTTTTTTAAAAAGAAAGTCTAGGAAATCTCATCTGGCATGTATGAAAATTACCATTTTTTCCCAACATGCTTTAAAAAGCCATGCATGTTCTCCTCCCATTTTGTTTATATTAGACTCAAGCCTATAATGTAAATATGATGCATATTTTAACTCCTTTTGTATATTAGAATATGGAAGACCAAAGGACATATGCAAATAATCCCTTAGCAGAACAGTTATTCACAAATCATTTGCCCACTAACACCAAACTATTGCTTTTTTGTTTGTATCTGCTACTTATTAGAAGCTAAACTGACTTACCTAGCCAGTAAAAAAAAAATGCATTTTCTTTCTATTTGGAATAATTCAATAAAATATACTTGTCTTTGTCTGACAGTGCTGTCTCTTTCCCCTGACCTTTTTAACCTCTAGAAGGACCTTTCCTAGGAACAGTTCTTTGAAATGGTAAATATTTCTCTCCTATCCAATTCCCTAATAGAACAGGGTATTTTCTAAAGTCACTTCAGGGAGAGATGAGTGTTTCAAGCTAGAAAATTTCTATTTTTCTTCTCTATGGATGGCTTCTGAAGTTGCCTATTTTTCCCACCAGTAGCCTTTAAGGGATTCTTTTATAAAACATTGTATCTTTTTATCTTTTTATTTCCTTTTGTTTTGGTTATTTTGGGGGAAAGGCAAGCAGGATTGTTTTTTTGTTTTTGATTTTTAATGACAGAAAATATTTCTGTCTCTTTGTACCTCCTCCTGTATCTTCTCACATCCTCTTTCCAATATTCGGTGGGAGGTGTTCAGGGCCTAAGCAGGGAGCAGGAGGCGGTGAGCACCTCGTACTCATTGCTGAGAAAAATCAATTATTCTAAGGAAGAGGTGAAAGATAAAGTGTAATGTGGGATTATATATGGACTGAAAGCCACATGGACTAAAGTGTAGAGTTCAGGTGCTCAGTGGAATAAGCGATTCCCTGGCATGCACAGAATCTGAGTTCAATCCCTGGTTCCACAAAAACATAAATAAATAAACAAAAAAATAAATAAAGTGTAGAGTTCAATAGGTGGGAGAGTATACTGGTGATGCACACCTAGGTTAAGATGCCCTACCCCAGATAGGAGCCACTGCCCTCTTTAGAAAGGGCTGTGCTGAGAGGGAGGGAGTAAGCCAGCCTCTCAGGGAGAGCCTGACATATTAAAGAAAACCACAATCAAGCCATCCTCTGCTGGGTACAGTAAAATTAGACAACTTCAACAAGGAACTTGAAGAGAACAAAAACAACAGAGAAGAATTTCATTACTAGACAACAGTGCACCCTTCCCTAGAGTCTCAAGGCCGCAGTACACACCAGAAGAGAGAGAGAGAGAGAATGTTTTCTCCAACACAGGCAATTTTAATTATAATAATAACAAGGCACATATTTCTCCCATTATAGTGGAAATGGGGTATATGGACCATTTATGGGAATAAATATGACTTTCAGTGGGCTCTAACAGCTGGAGAGGAAATCCAGCAATGCTGAACTGACACACAGAAGGAAGAGAGAGCCAGTTCTGAGAAAGCCAAATCAGGAGACAGTGTAAGGACCTTGTAACTTCTTGGAGCTAGAGAAAGAGCACTACCCTGCGGTTTCTACTGGTGAAGGTAAATTTTTCAGTGGTTGCATAATCCGCATTAGCAGCCTTTTGGCTATGTAATAAGAAAATTCCTTGAAGGGAAGACATGAAAAAGGAAAGATACCCTTCAGATCGAGAAATATCATGGGATTTGTAGAGACCTGTAGGAGAGCTCCCTGGAGCTCAAACCTTGAACACAAATTGGGAAAGAACAGCAAATTTTAAGACTTCAAATAGGCAGCTGCTTGAAACAGAGGAACAAATTACATACCTAAACAAATCAAGACAATGATACCAGCGAAGAACTGTGTAGATATTTTTTTTTTACTTTTAAATATATAATCATTATTCTACTTTATTGTATTTTTCTAAACTTTAAAAAAATTATTAACTTTAATGAGAAAGAAATAACAATAGGACCATTTCAAAACAGTTAGTAGCATGCTGTCTTCGTAGTAGTTATTCACAGCAGAAGATGCAGACATTATCTCTTGTCTAAGCAATATTAGAATGGAACTTTCTTCTCCTTGAACTAAGATAAAAGAGCTGAATATCTATCCTCATTATTTTGTATATACATATATATTTTTCACTACAAAATGGTTTTTCATTTATATTCTCTTTTAGTTATACAGATCTTGCTTTAATTTGGGCTTAAACATCCAGCAGAGAAGTATAACCATAAGGTATACAAAGTAAGGCCATACTAACATGCTGTGCCGTAAAAGGCTCAAGTCAGCAACTTCTGACATTGCCAGCTCTGCAGTGTGTTATCATCCACAGCTATTATGGACCATTGGACTATATGGGGATATACTGCTAAATTCAAGTACCTGCAATATTTGAAGCGACATCAAGCATGAAAAATTCCTTTAAAGACTTCTCCAAATACAGCTTCTCTATTAGCAATGGAACACCCGTCTCTGTATGGAAATTTGGATTTTCACTGAAACAACTATATGAAGGTTCTGACTCTTATTTCTATAGATATTTGAGCAGCTGTATTTATTTTAACCTTGATACTTTGTTGAATTTGTATTCTTCTTGTGAGTCTTTCTGTCTTTCATACTTTCTTTCCTATGACTTCTTGCTCTTCACTCTTCTTTTCTTCATTATTAGTATAAGATGATTAAAATATTTTAAGTTGTAGAAGAGTCTCCTTTGGCCTGCTCTCCTGTCTTACAACTTTCTCTGTCTTTTTCTTGGCCTTACTCTTAGTCTATTCTCTATTGCTTACTCTCTTGCCTCCCCCCATCTCTCCATCCACTAACTGCATAAATACAACAAGGAACTATAAAAATGCTTTATAGAATACAAATTATCCAATGGTATAAATTAAGCAGTAACATATAAGGGCATAACAATGTAATCCTCAACAAAATTGGGTTTAGATGAGCCACACAAAATAATAAACATGCAAATTAACAGGCACCGGGAATCTCGCAATCTCTCTCAATCCTTAAATATATTGCTACCCGTCTACAAACATCCTCTTCACTATATAAATATTCTCCCAAGGGTATTCTCTCTAGCCCATTTCCTCAATTATAAGTGAACTCTATCAGAGCCCAACTTCCTAACCACTTTCTTTTGCAATACTCTATCTCTTATCTTCCTCTCTTCTAATTGACATACTGTCTCCCCTTTACCCTTCTTTCTCATGTCCTCACAATACACATATGACAGCAAGATACAGTCTGTTAGGTGTACAGACAAGACAGTGAAATTAGTAAAACAAGTGTTTTAATGTTTGTGATTAATAGGTTTTCAGTTGTGTTGGTATTATTTGTTTTTGTTTTTATGTATTTGGTACAGGGTCCCCCTACACAGCGTGGACTAATAGTGATCCTCCTGTTTTCAGCCTCCCCAGAGCTGGGATTACAGGCATGTGCCACAATGCATGGACTCAGTTTCCACTCAGTGTGCTTGGGGTTGGGCCTTGTGCAGCATGTGCTGCTGGGGAATCCAGTCCCTATGCTGCCTAGGCAAGTGCCTACTCTGCTGAGCTATCTCACTAGCCCTGGCATTGTTAAAGGAAAGAGTAATTCTCTCTTCTCAACATTGTGACAGGGTCAACCTAATTAAATTAGGAATCTCAAAACAAGTTAGAGAAAAACAAAATATCTCATGCAGATAAACCCATCAGGATTATAGCAGTCTTCTCAAACCAAATTTCAAAGTCAGTGAGAGTTATTTTATGCCCTAAAAAGAAATTACTTTCAACTTGGATTAATACATCATGCAAAACTCTTATTCAGAGTTGTGGCACAAATGATGATATTCCATTACGAAAAGCACATTACAGAAAAGTGAGCACCAAACTAGAATTCCAGAAAAAATATTCAAGAATATTCCACAAAAGGATAATGAAGCTAACAAAACTGAAAATTCAGATGGAATAAACACATCAACCATAGTAGGGGTAAAATAAAATAAAAATAAAAAGGGTACAAAACATTCAGCAACAGGAATAAATACATATTTAAAAAATTTTCAATGTAAGTCACCTCAACTCCCAAATAAAAAAGTCTCAGATTGGCAGATTAGATTAAAAACAAGACAAAACAAAAATCAAAGAACAGAATCTTAATGTCTGTTATATTTAGGAATTTCATTTAATCCAAAAGGAAATATATAAGCTAAAAATAGAAGGCTAGAAAGCAGTGTTCCTTGATTCAGGATACTGAGAACAGGCAGATGCACTAATCTTACTCTCATACAATGTGAAGTCCAAACTAAAACCAACCAAAGAAGCAAAGGATGTGACCCTGCATTAGCTCAGAGAACTGTTCAACAGGAAGACATGACAATTGTCAATACATATTGTAATGAATCTTGAGGCACTTAACTTCATAAAGCAAACACTGATGGACATAAAAGGCCAAATAGCAACACAGTCACATCCTGACTGGATGATTTCATGACCCTAATTTCACAAACAGACCGGTGAACCAAATAAAAATCAACAAAATCATATCAGAGCTGAACCACTCATTTCTAGAAATGGGCTTAATTGATGCCTACCGTGTTCTATCCTATTGTAACAAGATGGAGTTTCTTCTCAGCAACACACAGAACTTTCTCCAACATAGACAAGATACCAGTCTCAAAGTGGGCTTATAGATACAAAAGAATCAAGATCACCACAGGTATGCTCTTAGGTCTTCATGCACTTCAAACTAAAAATCAATGACAAAAGAAACCACAGAAAATATATAAACCTTGGAGACTTACATACTCCTGAGCACTCAGTTTGTTATAGAACAAATCAAAGACTTAATTAAGCCTTTCCTGAATCAAATAACAATGCCAGCACAAATACCAGAATCTATGGGACACAAAAAAAGCAGTTTAAAGAAGAGAGTTTATCGCAGGCCATGTTCACAAGTAAAATTGTCTGAGTGCAAATAAATAACCTAGTAATGAACCACAAAACATTCAAAAGACAGTAATCCAAATCCAAACAGTTGCCAGTCATGCGGATAACCCACTATTAGTATAGACTACTGGACTATATTGACTTACTCTGCTGAAGTTATGCACCTACAATATATGAATGGCAGTGGAATACACATCTCTGACAAAAGTAAACAAAAAAGGGGATATAAATGAAGGACCATTTTGTAGTGGAAAAAATATATGTGTATATACAAATTAGCATAAATATACAGCTATTTTCTCTTAGTTCAATGAGAAGAAAGTTTTGAACTAATAGCATTTATACAAGATATAATGTCTGCATCTTGTACTATGAATAACTACTACAGAGACAACAATATGCAATGTATTAGTTATTGTAACTGTACTACTAACCTGTTTTGAAACTATCTCAGTTCTACTTATTTCTCAATAAAATTATTTTTAAAACATCTAAGCAATTTAAAGAGGAACGTCATAAAGTTCAGAGTGGGAACTAATACACTGGAGACTAAAAAAGCAATATAAAACCTGTCAAAGAGCTTGATCTTTGAAAGAGCAAACAAAAAAGATTAACACTAAAAATTTTAAAAGGAGAAAAAAGATGCAGAACAATACACTTGAAAAACCAAAAGGCAAAATTATAGCTGCCCACTAAATCAGAGGACCATTACTAACTTCTAATAAAAAATATACTCCAACAAATGAGAGAATCTTGAAGATATAACAGATTCCTGGACACATATGAATTACCTAAATCAATCAAAAAACCAAAAATTCTGAAATTTCTGATAACAACCAATAAAATTGGAGCAGTAATAAGAAATTCACCAGCTAAGCAAAGCCCATTGTTGAACTCTGAAAGATCTTCAAGGATCTCATCACACGAATATTGCTCAAACCTAATGAAATGAAAGGGGAAAGACTCTTTGCCAGCTTCACTGTGGTTGCAAAACCAGACAAGGATGCAACAAAAACAGACAAATATAGGCCAATCTCAGTAACACATACAGACAGAAGAGTACCAATAATACATCAGCAAGGGCTAGCAAGACAGCTCAGCAGACTAACCGCCTGAGTAGGCAAGTGTAAGGTCCAGGGGTTAGATCCCTGACATTGCATGCTGCCTGGGCCCTACCCAACCTGGTTGGGTAGCATGCCTGGGGTTCCAGGGCTGGCATGGCATGCTGTTCCAGGATTAAACCTAAGTCCTTCTTATTAGCCAGGTTATTTTTTTTCTGTTTTGGGTAATCTTAAGGTTTCATGTGAATTTTAGAATTCTTTTTTTTCTAGCTTGGTGTGGAATGCTACTGGTATTTTGATTGGGATTGGATTACAACTGTGCATCAGTTTTCGATGTATGATAATTTTGACTATATTGGTTCTGCCTATCCAGGAACAAGGGAATCTAAGCAGCTTAGTATTCTTTCTTTGCCCTTTTAACCAGTGGTGCAAAAGCCTTAAGTTTTAGGGTCAAATCCTATTTTATTGTAATTATTGATGTGTTGCCTGATGCCATTATTCATTTACCAGTTCCCTAATTCTCATCATTAGTAGGTCACTGCAATGAGTTGCTGTTGGACGTGTGAATGGAGAAGCTTCCATCCCATTCTGTGTATTTATTCTTGACTCTGCATATAAACTGCAGGATGAATAGTATAGTATATTGCTAGCATGCTCAGATATTGTGCTACATGCTAAAGATAACACCGAAATCTCATGGGCATTGTCTTACAGATGGTTCTGTAACTGTGTCTCTAATAAGCTATTCCACCAATCTATAAGAACAGCTGCTTCTGGGCAATGATATATTAGGTAAGATCTAGGAAACTCATAGGCATTTACTCATTGTCTACTTTCTTTTGCTGTAAATTAGGTTGCTTGGTATGACTCAGTAAAATATGAGAATCCATCAGCATCCAGAAATTTTCATTTTTATAGTGATGCTGAAAGATGAATTATAGAAAGTGCAAATTCAGATCAAAATTAATGTTTGTTTTGTAAAGACAAATTGTATCCTCTTAGTGATAGAGGTGGTCAGTTTAAGCACTTTGCAACCTATAAAGTTTTTCAGAAAATACTCAGATACTCTATTACTGCTGTTTGTATACTAAAATCAAGAGTTTGGGCCGGGGAGATGGCTCAATGGAATAAGCGCTTCCCTAGCAAGCACAAGGGCCTGAGTTTAATCCCATGGCCCCGCCAAAATAAAATAAAATCACCAGTTTCAAATTCCAGTTTTAGCCTTTCTAATGTTCATATTTTTCAAGAGGGAGAGAGATAGGAAGAGGGAGAGGAAGAGGGAAAAAATGAAAAGAGAGGTCATTCTCCCTTATTAATAATTGCTATCATTGGCATATTTCAGCCAGAAAACTCACTGCATCTTCTTAGGGACATAAAGATAATGAATATCTGACTTCTTACTTCACCACAGGAAAAAGAAATGTAAAACAGGTGCCATTTCAAACACGCATGCACACGCGCACACACACACACACACACACAGTATTTTGAATTAGTTTATGTTCATTTTAGAACCCTGTTAAGTTCTGAAAAATAAGAAAACAACCACAATAGTACTCACCATATTATTTTTTTGTGTGTGGAACCAGAGATTGATGTTTATTCTACTGAGCCATCTCCCCGGCCCCTTCTCACTCTTTTATTCTACTCTTAGATCTAACTTCAAATTCACAACCCCCTAGATACTTCACACATCTTTTCACTATCAGTTTATCCACCTTTATAATGTAAATAATGTCATTTTATTTCAAAACTGCACTGGAGGTTAAACTAGATAATAAAACTCACCTGGATCAAAAAGCATGTACACACTAGAAACTGATTAGCCTTGGGTTTATGTTTCTGTAAAGTAGGACCCACTGGGTGAATCGCTCCAACTTATGGACAGTTTGGTTAATTGACAATGCCAAACAACTGCCATGCAAGATTGTACTTATTTGATAGCTGCAAGAATAGAAGGAAAACTGAGATTTTAACATAAAAATGATCTTGGGCTTGGCAAAAACCAATTATTGGATGAGAGGAGATGCCTCAGCATCTTTGGAATGCACATTATTATTTAATTTCTTGGACCTGCACAGTGATATTGAATTGCTGTGTAGACTTGTTCTTGGAGAAAGTCTAAAGCACTTAAGGGGGATTTTAGATCATCATAGGTTATACAATATCTTTTAAGTCTCTAGGCCTTCATTCAGTGCACATGAAGAATTAGCAGCAGTGAATAATAATTTTATCACTGGGAAAGAAACAAAAATATAAGCAGATCCTCAAATCTTACTGTTTGCTTAAATTTGTGATTTCTGGATAAGGTACATCTATTTCCACATGGAGGGACTGGCCTTTAATGATATGGCCAAGGTGAAAACCTTATTCTGACTTTCTGTTTGGAAATGCCACTGATTGATACCAATCTCAAAAACACAGAAATAAATTGTAATGGGAATAAATATCACATTAAACAATAATTTATCTTTTAAATAAAGAAGCTTCATTAATTTTATAAGGTGCTAAAAAACCTCTCAAGAATTGAACAAGGGGCTGGGGAGATAGCATGGAGGCCTAAACACCTATCTGCCTGGTAAATGCAAGGATCCAGGTTGAATCCCACCAGCCTTGTGCCACGCTGGCCCCTGTAACGGGACCTGGAGAGGCTAAGACAGAACGATAGCTATGAGTCACAGCTGTCTAGTGAGCTCCTGTACCAAATTAATTAATGAATTAGTAAATGAATTAATTTAAAAATAATTGAACAAATTGCAATAGTCTATATTCATTTACATTAATTAAATAATTTGTACCCAAGGAATAGCATCCAGTTTAGGATTATTATTATTTTTTTTGGTACTGGGGATTGAACTCAGGACCCTGAGCTTGCCACACAAGTGCTTATTCTACTGAGTTATCTCCCTGGGCCCTAGTTTAGGAATTGACTTCATCATGAGGTAGTTAATACTTAACTGTGAAAGAATAAAACTGGAAAATTAACTTTTATTTGTATCCTATGTCTTTAGTCTTCAGATTTCATTTGCTATTACTTCAGATTTTGTAAAAGAGAAGGATCGTTGTCGTAATACCAATTTCTATATTTCTTTTTAAAACAGACAAAAGAGCACATGTGTGGACTCTGAGGCTAAAAATATATAAAAGCTAAGGAAAAAGAACTAAAGGAGAAGATAAGATCACATGACACTTGGATAGATGACCCTAGGATATGATTCAGCCACAGTACAGTAATTCTTGAGGAGTGGACATTGTGTGAGCTTAAAGGATCTTGAAGAACAAGAAATTGAGATGTTGGTTTATTCTGTTATCTTTTTTTTCTTTATGTATTTGATGTAGGGCCTCACTGTGCAGCCCAGACTCCTAGTGATTCTGCTGTTTTCAGCCTCCCCAGCACTGGGATCACAGGTGTGCACCACCACACCCACCTAGACTAGGTACCTGGCTCAGCATGCCTGAGGGTAGGGTCAGGGCAGCAGGTGGCTCTGGGTTCGAACTCTGGTCCCTGTGCTTGATTAAGCAGGCACTTAGTTCACTGAATTATCTTAGCATCCCTATTCTGTTATCTTTTTCAAAGTATAACTATATCTAATAAGTGCATCTAAAAACATAAGAAATGATTAATCTCCTTTAAAGCAGTAACTGCCAGGATGCATATCCCCACATCCATACCTAGGTGTGCTTTTGCTCCCAAACTGTCTGCATTTTGCCTTTATGGAAAGTTAGAGGGAAAGAAACTGCTGATCAAGTCAGGAGAGATGAGGGTCACAGTCAAGGCCCACTGCTGCTGACCCACAGGACTTTCACTTGGAATCCCTGACAGCAGGCATGAACTGAGCATCTTGAGAGAGTGTGAAGGGCCAGGGCTCTTCTGATCAGGTTCATTGATCTTATGTAAGATTCTGACACCTACACGCCTAAGTTTCAATTAAACCTTCTCAACATTTTTGATGGCTATTTCTGCTGCCTGGAAGTGACACCCATTATCTCAGAAAATAACTCTAAACACTTAGAAGCAATGCATTGATTGATTTTTAATCAAAATCGGAGTCAACCATGGACCAAGAGGTGGCTAGAATTGGTTTGCAGAAAGCTTATAGCCTAGCTTAAATGCAGCCTCTACTGCCTGAAATAGTGAAGCAAAAATTACCTGCATGGACATTTTCTACCCTATACCTGTCACAAAGGGCTCATGATACTGGTAAGAATGAAAACCAGGCAAGATGTTTAGATTCCCCTTCCTATCTTACATTCTGGGAAAACGTGAGCATTTTAACTGTCACCTATAGATATAGGTTGACAGGTACTACATAAAGTAAGACTCACACAGTCTTGACTCATACATCTGGAAATTCAGTCTCTCGTTTCTTAGCAACAAAAACTCCAAATCAACAATCCATGAATCTATGTAGCCGATTTTTTTTTGCCAAGCTGCTAATAAAAAGAAAACTTGCAAAAATTCTTTAAAAATTCCTTGCAATATTTCTATGACAAAATAGGAAAGTGTAGCTAGGATGTGAATGTTGAAATGCTAAAGTTCGGGGGTCAAAAATAAGCTATCTGTCAGATAACAACACAGTAATTAAGCTATCCTGTGGGAAAATTAACTGAGTTTCCAGAATGGGAGAGAAAACAGTTCATTAAATTCTTAATATATATATATTTAAATTGGTGTAGTTGAATTCTAATTGACTATAAGAATGTTATTTATCAGTTTGTGCAATAACAACAATGAACAGAAAACAATGGGCATTTTGACTTTGGTATAAATAACAGTAGATGACAATAGAATGCATAAGGCAATCTTCATCAGCTGAAGGAATGTTCTTTATTGTCAGATATGTTGCACAAATATAAATCTAGGCATTTCAATTGATAATGGGAAAAGTCTTTGGTCTGGAACGCTAGCCAAGTAATAGGAGATTACATTGTTTATTTGAATAGATGTCTGTGGCAGAAAGTATATGATTAAAAGATGGTCATAGTTTAAAGTGATGATAGAGACCTAAAAAAGAACCCCCCAAAAAAGAAGGAAGGAAGGAAGGAAGGAACAAAGGAAGGAAGGAACGAAGGACAGAGGGAGGGAGGGAGGGAGGGAAGGGGGAAGGGAGGGAGGAAGGAGGGAGGGGGAGGGAGGGAGGAAGGAAGCAAGGAAGGAAAAAGTGAATGAATTATAGCTAAATAAAGTCAGTCAGGTAGTCAGTGCCATTTTAAGCTGAGTGATTGAGCCTGCATCACTTGATTTTTCTCTGAATTTCAGTTTCCTTCACTTTGAAAACTGAATAATCTGTAAACATCTCTGTTTAAAATTTACCCTACAAGCAGTTTTGAAGTAATGTTTGCCCTAACATCACCATCTCAGATTATGTATGGAAAACTTCCACAACTATTTTTTTTTAACTCCTCTGTTTGGTTTGTTTTTACTTTTATTGCTTGTTGCTGTTTTGGGTGTGGAGAAAGACGAGACATTTACATTAATAAACTGAAATATATTTGAAAAGGAAATTCAAAATGTGAGATAGTAAAGAGAATTGGGATAACATGAATCACTGAATAGCACTTCATGCCAAAGGCTGGCATCGCTATCATATAAACACTGCAGGCAGCTTGTATCCAGAACATTAATTAAATATCATGTGTTGTTTTGGTTTATAAAATTGGAACTGACTCAAATTTTAAAATGAATCCTTTTGTGGTTTTTAAAAGAAAGAAGAAAAAATCAAAGAAAAAGTGAAGGAAAACGAAAGTCACTTTCCTATGGCAAAATGCTATTGGGGACAATTTGAGCAACAGGACGAACTGTTACTCTAGCATTTTGCAATTAGCTGGAATGTAACCTTTCTCACAAAAATGACCGCGATCTTGTGATTTTCTTACTATCAACCAGTCCTTATTCTTTACGAATTCTCCAGGAATAATTTAAAAATATTTTTCTTTAAATGAAAAAAAAAAACAATCTGTTTTTTCTTCTGTTTACAAAAGCTTCGGAGACTTTAAACTGCTCTTGGAATAAGCCACAAGGTTAGTTAAAGGTCACATACAAATTGTGGCCAGTTTTTCAGTCTTTCCTACTGCACCTGCCCTTTCTTAGCATTCAGCCACAGTGTCGTGAAAGGTTTTCAAGGACACTCAGATTGTGCCCTGTCAGAGTATTCACTTGCATTGTTCCTTTAAGCTGGGATGTCCCTGCCCACCTTGTGTCGCACCACTGCCTCTGCTAGAATATTACTTTCCTTTTGTACAAATTTTCCCATAAACTCCACTCTGTCTGATATCCCATGTAGAAACTTAATCACTCTTATGCAAGTTAATTTTATTTTGCTATTTTTCATAATTTGGAATTATGCACTTGTTCATATAATTATTGGCTAAGTCTTATTTCTTTCACTAGCAAATCACCTTCATACTTATTGTGGCCATTAGTTTAGAATAATACCAAATAATGAGATACTAAAATTGTTGGATAAATGATTAAGACCTATTTTCAAATTCAGAGAAATGGGAATGTTAAACTGTTTTCTTTTATTGGAACTTACACTGGGATTATTAAAAATCTACAGAAGAGGAGATCAAGGAATGGCTGGTGTGACATAAAATCTTTCAGTAATAAGAGGGATAGAAAGATTGCTCCATCAGGATTAAGTTGTTAAATTAGCAGAATACATAGGGGCTTTCTCTTCATGTGCTCATAATGTAGCAAATATTAAACAATGAAATTGATTCTGAGGTACAGAAAAAAATCAGGATCACATAACCTTCCAAAATTAAACAAAATAAAGGTAAGAGAGGACAAGGCCAAGGAGACACAATACTAAATTAAGTGACTATCCTTAAACAGAACGAAGAATTTGCTGAACATATCACTATAAGAAGAACGGGACATAGAAAATGCATTTTATACATTATGAACTAAGTTGTTAAATGGTACATGCCATGATGTCTGGGGTCTTCAAAGGAAGGAAATTTTGTAGAAAAACCCTTTGAAAAGATAATGTAATAAAGTAGAAGATACCAGATTTCAAGTGAGGACGGCGGTAATGTATTTAACTCACCCATAATCTCTCACGTGAGCCTGGACTATCCTGATATCCCATGGTCACAGAAAACACGAGGGTATGAAAATAAATCTAAGCTTCAGACTTCATGTCTGGCAGTTCCTATTTTAATATTCTAGAGAAGACTAAGCATATCAATGCAGAGTTTAAGAATAAAACCAGTATGTTTTGAACAAATATAAAGCTCTGGGTTGCGATCATTCAGCCAAAACACAAGCTCCCCCCATGTCCCTTCTTCCTTACTTTAATAGTGCTTTCTGGTTTCTGACGTATCATGACCCTGCTCTGGATAAAAGCAGATTTGGGAAGCCTGATGGAAATGTGAATGCAATAAAATCTTTGTGGGCAGATATTTCTAACTTTCCATAGGGCTCTTTCTTTTTTAATATTTTTTGTTAAGACTTTCTATGCAGTCTGAGTTAGTGGCTGATGATGTATTTTAACATCATTACAATGATTCTACAATGTAAAGACATTGTATACCCATATTTTTGCTTGTATTATAGTTTTGTTTTACCAGAATTAGTACTACTATTTTTAAAGATTGCACTTCTCTAAAAGTTAAGACCCTTTCTATTCATCCTACTGACTCAGAACTATAATGTCTCATCTAGATAATATTAACACTAGTCTAGCTGCTCTTCAGGTGAAAATGAAACCTGTCCTTTTGTTGCTGTGGTGAATTTCCTTAATAATCCATTTGGTCGTTCAATGCATAACACTTCACAAAGATGAAGATCAAATTCTTCTGCATGATATGGACACAACACAATCAGACCAATATCTTTTGCACTTACTTCTCAATGGATCCAATCATTCTTTTCACCCATATCTACCATTCTGTTTCTGTTTACCTTTGCTCATGCTTTTTCTTTAACCTAACAGGTGTTTCTGCCTAGCAAATGCTCAGTTTTCCTTTACGATCCAAATCCCTCTCCCTCACTTTCTGTAACCTTCCTTGACATTCAGCTTACCTTTCCCAACACTAGCAGGAACACTTTCTTTCTGTATTCTCATCATCCATATCCTTGTATTCTCCATTGACAGCCTTCAGTACAATCCATGGATTATTGCACTAGGAAGTGTGTTTCTAGCATGTATACATTTTGGAAATTCTGGTTTCTTATTCAGCGGATGATGCATAGTCAGCCTACAATGTGTTAGTTGAGCTCTTCTGAAGGCCACTGAAATAAATGAAACAGAATGATGGTATTTAAGCACAACTATTGAATATAAAAGATGGAGAGTTCTTTTAAATTCTGGAGAATGATGCCAATGTGCTCCTTTGACTTCACAGAAAAATGGAGCATCACATTTTCTTTTTCTAGAAGAAATACTCTCTGTGCAGCAGCCAGAATACCAACAAGCATATATCCTTCTTTTTCCATGTGAACATAAGCTCTCCCAGAAAAAGATAGATGGGGAAAATGATAGGCAACATATCCCAAAGTGTGGTAAACTATCTTATGTAAATGCTATTTTCTCCACTCATTCCTCAGTAGAAACCTATGGACAGAAAACTCTGCAGGTAAAAATTTCTTATGCCCATTTAGAAATAATGGAAATTAAGAAAATTTAGGACACTATACATCAGCAGTAGATTAAATTATTTCTGATTTGTTCCTATTTGTTATTTCTATTGTAAAAAATGATAGTGACTGTAATTCATGTTGTATCTTTGATATATTTTTGTTCTTTGGTTTTTATATTTGTTTGTTTGTTTGCTAGTTTGAGTTTCATTTTATAAGATTCTTGTTCAGACAAATTAACATTTATCAGTGCTGTCACGAAACTTACAAGGAGTTTTGCAAAAGTTCCAGTGACCCATCAAAGACATTTCTTGAGAGCATGGTGTGAAGCTGTTGCCACCTTGGACTTGCTGAGCACAATTGTAAGCCTAATTCCCTGACTAATTCCAGGTACCACTGTTCGCAAATTGCTTTGAATACCTACAGGGAGCCCTAGTTCCACACTTATAATGAGGTTAGTGATTGAGATATCTGGTCCTCAACACCTGTTACAAAAGTTTCTAGGATGTCACATTGATCACCACTGCTAGAGCCAGGGAATGAGGGTGGTGACCACACAAAGAAAAAGCATTTATCCACCAGTTCCTCTGACTGCAAGGGATTTTTCATATCTTTTACTGATTGAGTTTTCCTAAGATCTCTTGGAACAAAGCTATTCCTTGAAATCTCTATGTAGATATATGATAGAGAACTAAATTCAAATCTGAACTCTGACTTTGTAGAGTCAGAGTATGGTACCCTCAACCTTGGACCTCCTATTATAGCAGAATGCCTGTAACCTGAACAAATCACTACTTGGCAACACGATGATTGGTCTAGTCTCTATAAAGAAAATCTACAACCTCTCCTGAGGATGGGGCACAGAAAACTTTTGTGTTAGCAAACACACTGTAATGCCAAGGAGATGGCCCATAAGGACAGGGCATGGATATTCTAAGTCTTTTCTTCTACCATGACCCATGTGTATCTTCTCAGTTTCTCAGCTGTATCTTTTATAATAAATTTGCACTAAAAAGAGAATATGTGTCTCAAAGGAAGAAATACAAATGACAAGTAAATATATGAAAAAATATTCGACATCAGTGGTCATTTGAAAAATGCAAATTAAAACAACACTGGGATTCCATCTCACCCCAGAAAGAATGGCTAACATCAAGAAGTCAGCCAATAACAAATGCTGGAGAGGATGTGAAGAAAAGTAACCCTTTTCCAATGTTGGTGGGAGTGCATAGTTGTACAACCACTACAAAAATTATTGTGGAGATTTCTAAAAAATGCTCAGATTGGAGGTCCTATTAAAGTCAGCTATTCTTCTCCTGGGTATTTTTCCATACAAACTTCAAACCTCATACCACAACAATATATGTGTACCCATGTTTATAGTAGCACAATTTGTCATAGATAAATTCTGGAAACAACCCAGATGCACATCAACTGAAGAATGGATAAGGAAAATGTGCTATTTTTACACAATGGAGTATTACTGAGCTATAAAACAGGATAAATTTGAGTCCTTGGTAGGTAAATGCATGCAACTAGAGAACATACTCTTATGTGAAATAAATAAGACCCACAAATGCAAACATCTTATTGTCTCCTTAGCATAAGAACCTGAAAGAGAAAAGTGGAATCTGAAGGGTACAATACATACTGGGAAAAGGGAATGAACTTATTCAAAAGGAAAGTTACTGAATTGAGAACGACATGAGAGAGAGAGTGGGGGAAAGAGATTTATCTATGTATGGAAACAGGATGGTTTTTCATAAATGTGCTGAGCATTTCTGCTGGTCTGTGGAAAGGATAATACTTAATTTTCTTTGCTTCCTTTTTTCAATCGTCTATACTCTCTCTTCTTAGTTTTTAATACATTTCTTTGTTTTTTTTCTTCCAATTTTATATGCATATATCTGGCAATATGAATAGCTGGTTGGAAGACAACATTATTATTACAACAAATACTGTGAAATTCATATTATTCTGTTCAAAGTGAAATTCTGTATCACCAGCAAATTTTTGTTTTACATCTAATTTATATTCTCTCATAAAAAAAGAATTCTGTGAGTTAGTGCATTAGTGAATGTGAGTAAGTGGTGGGGACCTCTGCTTATACATGAGCCTGAAGCCATGTGGGTAGTCTACACCCTGTCTCTCCTTGGTGGTTGAAATCAAGGACCTGTTTGAGGGCTGGGTCAATGCAGCGGTGAGTGCTGAAACAGCTGAAGTGCTGGGAACCTGCCTAGTGTCAGAGAATAGAACAGGCTGCTGGTGTTGGAGATGGTCTGATGTATCTTGCATTAAAGAAGAAAAGCTCCCCTACTTACTCTGTGGAACCAGTAAAGGCACAAAATTTTTCTGATTTCTGTCTCCTTAATTTCAGGTATTCATAATGCCTGTTTTAAAAGGAATTTAACACATAAATTAGAAACATAAAGACACACATGCAGACACACATACACACACACACACATCCTTGGAGAGTTTAACTTTAATAGGTGAACAATAAATTTTGGTCGTAATTATTTTTCATATTTGTCATTTTCCTTATTCTCATTGTCAAGTGCATTTTTCATTTTCTTTTATTTACTAAGGGACTTTGCTTTGATATCAAAAAATAATTATATAATCATAAAATATTTCTAAAATCCCTTTGCATTAATTATTATTTGGTGGTAAATTGTTTAGCAATCAACAATGAAATATTAGGAGCAGTCATAGATAGGTTACCTAGATTTGATAGTATTTTATAGATAATGTTAATGAATCCAGAGTTAAGTAGAACCTGTTGATATTTCATCATTTTCCCATAGAGAAGGGATCTAGCAAATTGAACATATTTGGGGAAAATTTATGAATATGGTGATTGCTAAAGACTTCCCAACACAGTAAGAAATATAATACCATCTCCCTCATTTTCCATCCAAATGGCCAACCTTGTTTGCTTTATAATGCCCATTATCTTATTTGCATTTCTTTGTGTATTTTTTCCTTATTATATATATCTGAGTTACACAAGTGTATGAATCTTCTCTGTTTTTTTATTTTATTTTTTTAATTTTTGTTTTATTGAAGTACAAATATCAGTGAGACAGTATTAAAATATCATGACAAGATGGATTTGATAAATTAATACTCTGCAAACTGTTTTCGTAATGTTTTGGTATCATAGAAGGTACATACATGATATTATACTTACAGATATTATTATACCATATAAATTAAAAAGAGTGTAGCTCTTTGCATATCTTATTTTTTATTCCTGAATTACATAAGATTCAATAATTAATACTTTCTACCTTATTATTGTCCTAGTGGTTGTTCATACTACTAGAAGCTGACATAATAACCTGTCCAAACATCATTAGTGCGAATCTTTTTTTTTTTTTTTCCGGTGGAACTGGGGATTGAACTCAGGCCCTTTCACTTGCCAGGGAAGTGCTTACTCCACTGAGCCATATCCCGGGCCCTCCATTAGTGCAAGTCTTGCCTCTCATAGAATTATGTAGAAGTACAGCATTATCTATCCCAACTGTACTATCCATATACACACATCATAATTCTTCCTTTCATTACGCCTTGCTTTGTCTACACCTGTCAAAGATGGGCACTCCATTGTCATTCAACTAACTTAGGTGCCTAAACTCGACAACACAATCCAACACAGTCCAGCCTTCCACAACAATAGTGAGTTATCCAAAGAAGTTGTCAACCATAGCCATTTACAGCTCAACTTACTATAATGGCCCTACGGTGTATACTCCATTTTTATACTTTTCTGCTGGATGGTTAAGACCTAGATAGAGCAAGACCTATATACCAACACATGTACTTTATGTTTCTTATGAGGTCAGTGAAGTCCCCTTAGGGTTTATCTTGTAGTCCTGTACCTTATTCTGTAGATCCTTTGTCTGTGTCATTCGTG
Organism: Ctenomys sociabilis; assembly: GCA_004027165.1. NCBI lineage: Eukaryota > Metazoa > Chordata > Mammalia > Rodentia > Ctenomyidae > Ctenomys > Ctenomys sociabilis. Next base: position 31,655 of record PVKA01014435.1, read on the forward strand.
TGGATGAGTCACGGCCAATGCTTGACCAGTTTGCTCTCTCTGAGAGCCTGAGAGAAAGTATTCTCTCCATTGACTCTCCCAAGGCACACTATAGATCATCCATTTCTTTCCTCTGTGGCTCCATGTTTTCCTTGTTCAGAAAATTTGGAGTTCAACTGAGTTTCATGATGTTGCAGTACAGGTTCTCCTATGTCCTGAGTCTTCGCTGACCTTGAAAGGCTAGGGCCAAAATGTTGGCTGGCCTTGTGGCTCTTCTATTTCTCCAATTTTGATCTGTGAACTTAGGTTGTTAACCATCTAGAAGAAAAGCTGATTAGTATCCTGCAGCATAAGCCATTCACTTTGCCTTATCTGACTCAAATGATTTTACTTGTTGTTGTACGTTTCCATTTGTATTTCTGCTTTTCGCTTGTTATATTAGGGAGACTATGATATTTACACATGTGTGTCTGGTTTATTTCATTTATGAGTATATGTTCAAGTGGCATCCACTTCAGTATAAATGCTTCAAGTGTATCATTCTTAATAGCTGAGTAATACTCAGCTATTTATAGCATTATATAGAAATACCACATCTTTTTCAACCATTCCTCATGTTTCCAAGATTTTGCTATCACATATTGTGCTGTTATAAACATAGGTACACATGTATCACTATGATACAATGTTTTCAGTTCCTCTGGGGAAATTCCCTGTAGGGGGATGGCCTGCATGAATGGCAGTTCTAGTCGTACTCTTTTGAGGAGTCTCTACACTGACCTCCACAATGGTTGTACCAGTCTACATTCCCACCAGCAGTGGAGAAGTGTTCCCTTTTCTCCACAACTTCTTCAACATTTGTTGTTGGTTGATTTCCTTATGATAGCCATTCTTTCTGGAGTGACATGGTATCTCGTTGTTTATATTTGCATTTCTCAGATGACTAGAGATGTGGAGTATTTTTTCATATATTTATTCACTTCTGTAATTTTATCCTCTGAGAAGTGTGTATTCATCTCAGATGCCCATTTCTGAATTGGGTCTTTTAATTTGAGGGCCCTGTTATATCTTAGTTCTTTATATATTCTAGACAGCAGACCTCTGTCTGATTGCTTATTAGTTAGGATTTTTTCAAAATCTGTGGGTTGTCTTTTCACTCTGTGGACAATTTCTTTTCACATGCGGAAGCTCCTTAAGAAGAGTTGATCCCGGTTGTTGATTCCTTCAAGTGCTTCCAGTGCTAATATATGTTTGTTCATGAACTCTTTACCTAACCCTATGTCTTCAAGAGTTCCTCCTGCTTTCTCTTAAAGGAGATTGAGTGTTTCTGTTTTAATGTTTAGATCTTTAATCCATGTTGACTTTAACTTAGTGCATGGTGATAGAGCTGGGTCAAGTTTTAGTTTTCGGCATGTAGAAAGCCATGTTTTCCAGCATCATTTGTTAAAGAGGCTATCTTTCTTCCATTGAGCTTATTTAGCCCCTTTGTTGAAGATCCAAAGGCTGAGTGTGATTGTAGATGCATCTTCATCTTCTAATCTATTCAACTGATCCTCAGGTCTATTTTGTTGCCAATACCATGTTGATTTTATCACAGTGGCTTTGTAGCATAATTTCAAGTCTGGAATTGTGATGCCTCCTGCCTTGTCTTTATTGGCCAAGATTGCCTTCTCAATTCTAGGTCATTCGTGGTTCCAAATACATATTGGAATGATTTCTCTATGTCTGGGAGTTATGTTGGTGGCAGTTTGACGGGGATTGCATTAAATCTGTACAGCTACTTTGGGAGTATGGCCATCTTCACGATATTGGTTCTTCCTATCCAGGAGCATGGAATATCTTTCCGTTTTCTGAAATTCTCTACAATTTCTTTTCTTAGGATATTGCAATTTTCCATGAAAAGATCTTTGACTTCCTTGCTTTAGTGAATTCCAAGGTATTTCATTTTCCACAGTGCTATTGTAAAAGGTATTGTTTCTATTGTTTCCATTTCAGTGTGCTTGTTATCTGTGTAGAGGAATGCTATTGACTTTTGAGTAATGATTTTGTATCCTTTGTCAAAGGCTTTCTCTGCATCAATTGAGATGATCATGTGGTTTTTAGATTTCAGTCTATTAATATAGTGTATTACATTTATAGATTTTTGAATATTGAACCATCCTTGCATCCCTGGGATGAATCCTATCTAGTCATGGTATATGATCTTCTTGATGATTTGCTGTATTCTATTTGCCAGGATTTTGTTGAGTATTTTTGCATCTATGTTCATGAGGGAGATTGGCCTGTAGTTCTCCTTTTTGGTTGTGTCTTTCCCTGGTTTTGGAATGAGTATTATACTTGCCTTCAGAAATGATTTTGGGAGGACTCTTTCCTTTTCAAATTCGTGGAAGAGTTTGTGGAGTGTGGGGATTATATCTTCTGCTATGCTACTGAATTTCCATATCAGTTCTAGTAGTTTCTTGGTGGAGTACTTAAGGTCTTCCAAGTAATGTATCATGTCAGCTGCAAATAGTGATAATTTAACTTCTTCTTTACCTATTCTTATTCCCTTTATTTCTCCCTCTTTTCTAATGGCTGTTGCTAAGGATTCCAAGACTATATTAAATAGGAAGGGTGATAGAGAACATCCTTGTCTTGTACCTGATTTAAGAGTAAAAGATTTCAGTTTTTCCTCATTTAGAATTATATGAGCTTTTGGGTTGTCATAGATGGCTTTTATCTAGTTAAGATAGAGTCCATCTATTCCAACTTTCTTTAGGACCTTGAACATGAATTTGTGTCGGACTTTGTCAAAGGCTTTCTCTGCATCAATTGAGATGATCATGTGCTTTTTAGATTTCAGTCTATTAATATAGTGTATTACGTTTATACATTTTCGAATATTGAACCATCCTTGCATCCCTGCGATGAATCCTACCTGGTCGTGGTGTATGATCTTCCTGATGATTTGATGTATTCTATTTGCCAGTATTTTGTTGAGTATTTTTGCATCTATATTCATGAGGGAGATTGGCCTGTAATTCTCCTTTTTGGGTGTGTTTTCCTGGTTTTGGAATCAGTATTATACTTGGCTCCAGAAATGATTCTAGGAGGACTGTTTCCTTTTCAACTTCATTGAAGAGTTTGTGAAGAGTGAGGATTTTATCTTCTATAAATTTCTTGTAGAATTCAGCTGTGAATCCATTAGGACCTTGACTTTTTGTCAGTAGGCTTTTTATTATGTTTTGTATTTCATTAGCTGTTATCAGCTTATTGAGAGTTGTTATATCTTCGTGATTCAATTTTGGTAATTTTGCACCTTTCGAGGAATCTGTCCATTTCTTCTGCGTCTACTATTCTGTGAGCATAAAGAATCTTGAAGTAACTATTGATGATCTTCTGAATTTCCTCTGGCTCTGTGGTGATTTCACCCTGTTCAGTCCTTATTGATATTACTTGAATTTTCTCTTGCCTTTTTTTGATGTGATTGGCTAGAGGTTTATCAACTTTATTTAGTTTTTCAAACAACCAACTTTTTGATTTGTGGATTCATTGAACTGTTTTCTTCATCTCAGTTGAATTAATTTCTGTTCTAATCTTTATGATTTCTTCCCCTCTTTGCGCTCTCGGTTTCCTTTGCTCTTCTTTTTCTAGTTTTCGGACATGCAGCCTTAGGGTGCCAATTTTTTCCCCATTCTATTTTCCTAATGTGTGAGTTAATAGCTATGATTTTTCCCTCTAAGAAGTGTTTTCATCGCATCCCATAAATTCCAGCAAGTTGTACTTGAATTTTCATTGAATTGTAGATATTGTTGAATTTCTTCTGCAACCATTGATTGCTGAGTAGCATTTCCTCTGAATATTTCTGGACTTGTTTCTGTATTTCAGATGCTATGATTTCAAAGCATTCTTTTTTTCCAAAGTATTCTTTTTTTGATTTCAGAACTTATTCTGCTTTGAGTTCCTTATGATCTTTCTGCTGTTGTATCTTTGCTTCAGATGCTATTAATCATATATTTCAGATGGAATAGTGCTCTCTGCACTTGTCCTGGGTGAGCATAGTTTTTCCATCCAATGTTTCTGGAATTCATTCTTTATTTCAGATACTATGTGTTCAGATATTTCTTTTTAATTTGGGGGACTACTTCTTGATTTATTTCCTCTATAGCTTTCTGCTGTTGTTCCTTTCCTGCTGCATCTGTTAATTCATTCATTGCAGCTGAGCTAGTGTCCTCTGCCCTTACTGGTGGACTCGAGGTCTGGGATTGCGTTTTCCCCCCTTGTCTTTGTCATTTTGTATAGCACTGACCGTTGACTTTTGGTGTAGAGCTTTGGTGCAGCTATAACCTTAGCTTGTTATGAGATTTGTCTGTCATTCTATTAAGTTTGAGATTATCTAGGTATGCCTTTCCTGGATCTAGCTGTTGTGTTCAGTTCCTTTTTTGTTGCAACTCTGTTGGTTCCCCTCTGTTGTTTCCGTGTTCAGGCGAGCACGAACCGAAGTGGGATGCAGAGCAATTAATGAAAAGTCCCCATGTTAGGTGGCTTTTGAGCAAGGATCTGGAAAATTGTCAGTGTTAGCCCTCCTGTGTCAGGCAGGTCACTCTCTAGGTGGTCAGGCCTGGGGTTTTTTGGGTCTTCTGAGCTCACAAAAGTATAGTGGATGTTCTTATTCACCAAGTAGGCTGTACTGGGTCAGCCAGCTTGTGCTGGGTCTGGGTCTATAGATCATAACCCGAGAAGACTGGGAAAGGTCCCTCTGGTGCAGAGGGCCTGGAGCCCTCACTCATAGGCCAGGCTGCACTGGGTTTGAGGCCGTGGCGTGGGACCGGGGATTGCTGAGAAATGTCCCTCTGGCATGGCAGGCTTGGAGTTCTCACTCCAGTCTGACCTGCACTGAGTCTGGGGCTGTGGGGTGGGACTGACAATCTCTGGGAAATTTCTCTCTGGCGTAGCGGGCCTGGAGTCCTACACTCACTGAACTTTGTTGCCCAGGGAATCGGGAAATTCCCACTCGCACAGCGGGCTTTAGGGCAGGGGATCCTGGGAGGTGCTGATTAGTGGGTCCTGAGGTTTCAGGCCAGTCTCTGGCTTGGAGGGCTGGGGTCAGGGATCTGGGTAGCATGTGTGGGAAGAAGCCAATGGCTCTTCCTCAGACTCACCATGCACTCACTCATCTGGGAAGCCTGGTGAGTCATGCAAATTCCCACTCACTGGGAGAGCTTGGGGCAGGATCCAGGAGGCCACTGTAGTGAGCCGCTGTCTCAGGCAGTCTCTGGGGTTGGGCGGGCATTAATGGGATCAAGGAAGATGGCCTTCTTTGAACATAATTTGACACCATCTGTAATATTCAAAATGATACCCAATATAAATAAAATTCAAACTTGTTTTTAACAAATAAAAGATTTTTCAGGCTGTGCAAGAATAAAGAGACATCTTATAAGTTTAGAAGCTTAGAAGAGAGAAAATTAATGGACAGCTTTGATGTTAGCACCACTGAGGTTAGAAGGTGAGCTCAACAGTTTCCATCGTCAAGCTTGGTCACATCTCAGTCCTTCTGCACTGCAGAAGAGACAGAGACAATCTTCAGGTGCATTGTGTGCACTATTTTTCTACTTGGGTTCTCTAAAATTGATAGCTTTGTTTTTAGAATTGTGTTCTTCTCTCAGTCCATGTTCTACCAAAGAAGGGAGTCAAGAGGGTTTCAATTATATCTCAGGCTGCTGTTTTCTTTTTCTTTAAAAATTCATGTATTTTGTACAGGGTTTCTCTGTGCTACTTAGCACTGTGATTGCAAGACTGTGTCTCTATTCCCAGTTTCAATGGCTGGCTTTCCATAGAGCCAGCAAGGCATGAAGTACCAGAGTTTGAATCTGAGTCCTTGCACTTGTCAAGCAGGTGCTTATACCACCAAGCTATCTCACTGGTCCAAGCTACTGTTTTCAATGCACAATGTCAGCTTCTTCTAGTATCTTATATACATCCTGAGCCATTTTGTTATATTTCTTGTGTGCCAATGAAACCTCAATGTCAGAGTTCTACAAAGTTATCTCTGTCTCCAACAATCAGGGAATGAACTGTGATAAACTAATAGTCTCTTCTCCTACCAAAGTCAAGAATCATGTAATGATCTCCCTGCATGGGAGCTAGTCACTTAGGAAGTCATAAACCCTCATGAGTGGGGGAAGGGAAGAGTTGTAGTCATGAAGGGCACCAAGCTATTTATTACAAGTATCTCTTCTTTCCCCAAGGTTCCCTCTTTTCTACATCTACAAAAACACAGTCACACTCAAAAAGACTTAAATTATTGGATTCACTTCAGCTCCACTTCCTTTGCCTTTGCATTTCCACTTATTGCACTGTGCAGGTGAAATTACTGAAATTCTGTATAGCTTTAGATGTTAAAATTGGGGAGTGTCTTGTGTCTTTGTTCCCAGACATCCCCTTGGGTTGGAGAAATCCTGAAAAAGTTCTTCAGCTCCAGCATGGTACACTGTGTTATATGAATTGTTTGAGGAATGAGTTTTTATGCATGCAATTTGGAGTTATTTTGTACTATGGAAAGTGTCTTAAGGGTTTACCCTGAGACAGTAACAAGACATAGAGAAGAGTGTATGCATGGTGTGCTCTAGACCTGGAATGCTACCTCACAGTCACTGGTGCTCAGAGTTGAAGCTTGGAAAAGTGGTTTGAGGTCTAGTCAGTAGAAGCAGGTCTTAAGGCCATGACTAGGAGGTTAGGTCTTCTTCCCTACTTCTCCCTTCTCTATCTGCTCTGGATTGTCATGACAGGAGTAAATCAGGGCATCCAGTCATGCATGACTTCTGATGTAAGCCTCTCAAACATAGACTTAAATTTCTAAAATTGTGAGCCAAAATAAATCTTTCTTCTTTTGTGTTGTTGGTGTATAGCATTAAGTCTTATGATGAGAAAGGATTTAAGACACATGATCTTTAGCATTTCTCAAATTTGGACTTGTATTAGAATTCTATCAATCACAGGGCAATGTATTGACCATGAGGGACATGGTATTGATATTATGGAGTGTTTTGCAGGGATATCAGGATATAAGTTGGATGGAAACTCCTATTCCTATGCCCTTGAATAGAATATGCCCTACTTTATATCTGTTAGCATTAGTCAGGTAAGTTCATCTTAGCAAAAGCCTAACATTAAAAAATAATTTCATCCTGGGGTCAGATGGTTTTCCATTGTGGGTATAATCTCCAAGTCCCTATTGTATTGAGAGTCAAGAGGTCCAGGATCTCCTGAAAGAATAACCTGAAGATCCGAGAGCAGAGCTGTGGGGTGCACTGAGGAGTATTCAGCTGCTTAATTTTCATAGGGAAGCTTTCTTATCAGTCTTATATTCCACATGCATGCTTATACTAATTAACACTCACATAAATATTATAATATTTTTCATTCTTTTTCCTCAAGGGGAAAATGAGTAACAGCTTAAGTAACTCATTCAAAATAAAGTTGGCCCAGCTACAGTTGCAATGTCCTCAAAAAGCCTTGTATTACACCCTTAATCCCATCTGGCACTAGTGGAAGTTGTCCTTCAAAAAGATATTGATACCCCACCACCATTTGTTTCCATCATCTCCCCACCATGAGGTAAATGCCTTAAAATATTCATTCCTTCCATGATGTATGGCCTTATAACTGGACCAAAAGTAATGGTTCCAAATGTGATGGACAGAATCCTCAAATACAAGCAACAATAAACCACCCAAGCTAAAGCATCAAAAAAATGTTCATTGATGTTGTGTTACACTTTTGGGAAGCTTGCTAATACAGGCCTTAAATAATCTTCTTGGTTCAACATTGTCAAATCCTTTACTGTGTGACACCTATTATATGAGCTAAACAGGTAAGAAGCACATCTCAAAACTTCCTTATTCTCATTGTGCTCAAAGAAGAATATGAAGAATGGACTTATAAACAATCAGGATAACATGTGAAGAATTCAAGAGATGAGTACTCAGTGTACTACAAAGATAAGCAGGTGTGAAAACAAATGTACTGATTACCTGCATGATTTGTGCACAACCCTTAGCAGTAGGGATTACTAAATCCCTTCCAGGGATGATTCAGGCAAGATTCAAAGCCAAAATATTGTTTGTGAATTTAGTGGCAAGAACAAGACCCAGAAAAGGGTGAAGGGTTTTTCTCTAATTAGTTTATATGTTAGAATATATGCATCATTCTGGAACTGCTATTCACTGATATTATATAGAATACATAAATATTGCTCATTAATCATGATAATACCTAAATAAACACTTAAGCAATGCAAAGTTATTACTAGGGGATGATATAGAGGAATCTGAAATAATTGAAATCAGGAAATAGTCCATTATTACCAGACGTTGGGCTCATCTAAGTAATACATCGTACTTTATTCATTTTTCCCCAAGCTGTCCTTCTACATGACTCTATTTTGACAGGCAAAAGCAATTAAAGTCACTGTTTTGGAACTCAGTTCATCTTCTTCACGGTCTCTAGTTCTCATCTTCTCTCTCCAAACAATCTGTCATTAGCACACAGCACACAGTGCTCTGGTCTTGGGCTGGACTCAGCAGAGCTGAAGTGAAATATTTTTTTAAGAAAGTGGGAGACCTAGTGTGGAGGGTGAAGGACTTTGTCCTAGCATTCTGGAGATGGCCTGTGTTCTCTGACAGCTGAAGGTATATGTACAGGGCCAGCTGAACTGCAGCAGAAGGGTACACACACTCATAAGCCGCAAGATGGGCAGAAATTCATAAGTATGGGAAGGAAGTTTACAGCATGCTCAAAAACACTTCCAACTATAACTAATGACTACCATTCCAGGCAAAGAAAAATGCAATGCAATGAGCCTTGTGGCTACATGAGGGCTTTCTCCAGGTTTACGGTGCAATATTGTTCATAAAAAGACAAAAATTGGCCGCTACAGCAAGAACTCTGATATAGTTAAGTGGGTTTTAAAGAATCTTATTTGATTAAAGTATCTTATTTGATTAAACACCAGTATTTTAAGTGTAACAGGTATATACTGAAACACAAATAAAGGATTGGGGTATAATCTAGTTTTAACGTCCTTGTTTAGCATGTTTAGTCCTCCAGGTTTAATGCCTAGCACCATAAAACAAACAAATGGATAAAAAAAGAAAACTATTTAGTTGCTAAAGAAAGTTATTTCGTTTGAAAAGTATTCTCAAGTTACACTGATTATACAAATTTTGAATGTACAGTGTGATTATTTTTGTTGACGTATTCACTTGTGTATCTACCACCTCCGACATCGTAAGTGTTCTTATTCTCTCAGATGGTTCTTTCAGTCCTCCTCCTTGGGGAAATGCTTTGCCAAACATTATCATACAGTTGACAAAATATATTTAGAAATGAATAATATCATATTCTGCAAGTTGAACAATCACAGTATAGAAGGAAACCACATAAACTGAAGATAATATTTTTTGTTTTGTTCATAGTTTTGTTTGCGTTTTTATACTCTTAAACCCTTTTTACTCTAGAAAATCTATACTGTGTCAATCTTCGTAAAAATCGATATCTCCTCAGTCATAGTTACAAAGCGAATGGGTCCAGCTCAATGTATGTCTATGTTGGTGAATCTTTTGTTTCATTGTCCAGAGTTTCATTTACCAAGGTCATTGCCAATGACCCTTAGGCACTTGTTCAAGAGTAACCTCTCAAGAACTGAGTTCTTTAATTTGACTTTGGTGTAAGCACTTACTGTCTCTACTATCCTCTCAAAAATAATAATGTTGTGAATGACTGTCCTGTACCCATAACCATAATTCTGTCTTTTTGTGTACAGATCTTACAGGATGTAAAGGATGTGACACTCACATCTTTCTGTGAGATCAGTATTCTCAAAGCTTGTGGTAAAGGGTAATGTTGTAAACCTCTTTGCCTTGTACAGGACTTCCTTTTTGGAACTTTGGTTATCAGAGTCCCTTAGAAACACTGTGATACCACTGAAACACACTGTGCCATTGCACATCCAGAACCTACAACAACAGGGTGATTGTTTGATGACAAATATCATACAGAGTCATAAGTGACAATAACTACAACTCATTTAGTTCAATTTTTATGCTTCATTAGATAATTTATCTAGCTTTATATTTACACAGATGTCCTGTGAAGATGCTACTGATAACTTCTTCTAATACATTCCAGACAGGATAGTTCATGAAGTGGAAGAGTTCTACCAACACAAGAAATTTATGGATTTGAATTCAAGTTATATTTATATATATATAAATTATATATATATATATAAATTATATATATATATATATATATATATATATATATATATATATATATATATATATAAAGTTGTCTGGAGAATATATTCTCCAGACAAATTTAACATTGGTGGTGATAAATCTAGGTAAACAAAATCAGTCTGTCTTATTTATTTCTCTTGGTTGTGCTGGTTGGGTTTTGCTTGCTAACGTTTCATTATTTTTGTCTTCTACACTAGGTTTAAATGTATGGGACTAACTGTTCTATGGCACCATTATCAGTTTGACTAAAGAAAAGATAGCTGGAGATAAAGAAGCTGTGTGCTGCACTCATGTCTCCTCACCTCTACTCTACCTTCCTGAATTGCAGACATGGTGGACTTAGTCTCTTCTTAGCTCTTCCACTGCATTCTCATTTCCATAGATAAAATTAAAAGCACCACCAATCTAAAGGAAGTTTTATGATTCTTCTTTCATCTTTATTCCCCATACATTCTTAAAATCCACACTCTGGAAAAATCTTCTCTTTTACTTCTTCAAACATAGTGTCTTTTTCTCATTTCTAATCCTTCTGCAGATAGCTTTCTCTACTTGGTTCAAGTTCCACAACTGATCTGCATCATATCTTAGCTGAAAAGTCATTTTCTTTGAGATACGCTCCTAGAGGGGGCAGCACAGTCATAAAGGCTTCCAGGAGCTGAGAGAGGAAACAAGGGCATGACAGAAGCCAGTCTCCCTTTTCTCACTAATACGCACATTCAGGACAGTAAGAGGACATCCCATGTTCCTCCCTACAGCCTGCTCTCCAGCTGCTCCCAGCGTTCCAGGATGCCCTTTGGTCCTGCAGTTTGACAGTCTCCTAGACCAGATCTCCAGTGTGGCTATGGGAAATGCATTCCCATGTTGTGTATACCCAGCTCTGAAGCTGTCTCCCAATACCATTAAAGAGAGTTGGATATGGCATGGCACTGTGAGCATTTGGTTTGTTTCAGCTTGTTTCCTGAGGACTGTCAGAAAGGTGACTGTGTATTCAGTCCCTCAGATCGGGGCTTGGGTCCTCTGTTTACATTCTCAAATCTTCCTGGTACCCTGACTCCTTGAACCCCACCACAGGGTGTTGCAGTCAATAAAAATTCAGTAGTTCTGGAAACGCCCAGTAGATTCTAGGAGACAGAGACAGAGACAGAGACAGAGACTATACAAATACATTGGCTGACACTGCTGCAAGCCAAGTAGGTCTGGAATATATACATATCACAAAACTCAGGCACGCCCAACATATGCAGCATACGGGGAGAATCTTCTTTTCCTGAGCTTTACTGCTAAGGCTTTTCAACTGACTGGGACAGTCTACACAGATTAAGAGGGCTAATCCCCCTTAAGGGCAACTGACTAGAGATGTGAATCATTTCTAGGAAATAACATCTTCACATGAACACCCAGATTAGTGTTTGATTCAAGAGCTAGGGCCCAATACCTGGCCCAGCTGATGCACAAAATCACAGCGGGATGACAAACAGGATGAAGAACCATAAAGAGACCTGTGAAGTCAGAGAGGAGCAAGGCAGGCAGTGATAAGAGATGCGATTGAAGAGGTATTTAGGGGTGCAATCACGCGTGGGCTGAACACCATAGTAAGGAATTTGTATTCCTTTCCAAGAAAGGCAGAAAAAGAGCTGTGGGTGGTTTTCTGAACAAGACGGGTAATTTATATATATATATATATATATATATATATATATATATATATATATATATTCAGATCTGTAATCTTAAAAGTGCTAAACATCCATCTACCATGGAGCTCAACCCTCAGCTTCAATGGTCTAGATTTAAGATTCTTTATTCTGTAAAAAGAAAAATACATGAGCCTCTTTTAGTCTATGGCTGAGATGAGGATGTTTTGTATTAGGATAGACCAGGTAAAGACAGGGTTATATTATTCCCTGGGCATGTTTAAAGGATAACACCTTAATATTTGTTAGTATATTTTATACGGTGGGTAAAATGAAAAAAGAAGGAGGGTGACTTGTAGATTTTATTTAGTTAATTAGGCTGAGGCTTCATCACTGAGTTGAGAAAGATAAACAAAGTTCAGGGATAAGAGAATTACAGTTGAACGTGGCTATATTAATGTGAGATGCCTACTACACATTCTAATAGTCATATGAAGTAGGCACCCAAAAAAGGCATATGAAATTTGGAAAGGTAACACTGATGTAAATTTAGAATTATCAGCATATTTGAAGCCATGAGACCTTCTCAGAAGAGGAAGAAAATCAATTATAGGAGACCAACGAGTAGTGAGTAAGGTAGAAATAGCAGGTGTCAAGGAACTAAGAAGAGAAATGGTTCATGAATGAATGATAAACTATACAAATATCAAGTTATTAATATATCCCTCAGCTGCTGGCAACTACATCCAAATTTATGACCCTCAGCCTCAAATGGCTCAAAAGCATGATAGACTGAGGATGAACCGCGACATCCTGAAAACCTTGATGGATAAATCTATCACTCCAGAACAACCATGCATCATGGTGTTTATTTTCTCTTGCCTTTCTCCTACTTTATTCCCTTCCAGCCTGAAACTTCTATCATCACTGTATCTATTTAAAACACTGGAAAAACAAATGAGAGTCAGGGAAATAAAAACCTTAATATAAGGAAGCCAGTCATGATTGTAGTATGTTATTAAATCTACCTATGGCCCTATAAAAAGAAAGCTGAACAAGCCTGTGCACTGAACAGAATCCTCCATGATTGGAGGGAGGGAAGAGGAGTAGAAACACATGTTGGTATGGGATGGACAATGTGGCACCTAGAGAATGCATAGACAAGGTACTTTGCAGTAATACATGGGCCAGGGAGGTAGCTCAGCAGCCTAAATGCCTGCCTGATGAGCACAAGGACCCAGGTTCAATCTCCAACACCACATGCCCTGGCAGACCACGCACCATGCTGGCCACCAAAAGTGGGTGTGATGGTGTACACCTGTAATCCCAGCCTGGAGGCAGGTGAGAAAGGAGGAGCACTACAAGTCCAAGCTGCTGTATAACAAACACATAAATAAATAAAAGAAAGAAGGAGAAGGAGAAGAGGAAAGGGAAGAGGAAGAGGAACAGGAAAAAGAAAGCAGGAGAAGAACACAGGTAGGAGCTTCTCTTCCAGGACAATGAACATTCCTGTGGACCCCTTGTGTGAGCTTCCTAACACAAGCGCTAATTAATCAATGCATTTATAATGTCTTATACAGAGTTTGAAATATTATTGGTACTGGATATTTTTAAATAAATTAATGGAATACAGACTGGGGATATTGTGCAGTGGTCTAAGTGCATGTCCACCCAGTGCAAGGACTAGGGTTTGATTCCCAGTACTGCATACATGCCACCCAATAAACCTGGGCATGGTGGCACACACATGAAATCTCAGAGTCAGGGAGGCTGAGGCAGGAGGATCACCACAAGTTAGAACTGTGTAGTGAGACCCTATACCAAGTAAATAACTAACTAAATAAATAAATATTTGTAATTAAAAAATAAATTAGTAAAAGATTTGTCATAGTAAAAAAGTATTTCATTTTGAACCAGAAGGAAATCTTAAAGATGATCCTGTGCAGTGTCTTCTTTGATGCCTAAAGACAATAGGTTTCAGAAAGTGTTATAATTTGCCAATATAATCTAGTGATAGAGAAAGCAAACAAACTGTAATATTGGGCCATAACAATGCCTTATTTTGTGAATCACAGGATTTGAATATGACATATGACACTTGAAGAAAAAGTTCCTCTTTAAAATTTTCAATTATACAATCCAAAATTAACATCCTACTCAATCTGATTTTCATATTAAAGATTGAAGGAAATTGAACTGAAAGAGGTGAACAAGCTGTTTTATCAGCTTGTTGATAAAACAAATCAGGGTAAGAAAATGGAAAAATTATTTTGTGCTACTATTTTATGAAAGTAGAGGATTATCCCTCAATTTCTTAAATATTAATTTATTATAACAGAGTAAAGGGATAGAAAATAAAACAGATTTTGGCAAAAAAGCATTTGGCTTCTGTTATTCATGTGTTAAGAAAGACTTTTATCATAAATGTCGAAGCATGCTTATCATGTAGACACGCACACCACTTGCATCTATCTCTGAGATACACCTGGCAGATTATTAGACTACATGGCTGCAGGCCTTATGGTGAAAATTAAAAAAAAATTATATATAGATATATATGCAGATTGAATGTGATAGTCCTCATGAATGACTATCTCTGTAGCACAGGTTTTACTCTCAGAAATGTTTGTAAATAATGATGAAGAAGCAAAAAGCCTTTGGCCACTGTTGGCACATGGTACAGTTCCTAGAACCATGGGTTGCCTGGACACTTCTCTTCCCATCTGCCATTTAACATCCTGAAACTTCAGAGGGTTTGAATGCAGGATGGATACAGTAGTAACTACTGTCTTAGGATCCATCACTGACTTCTTTGTATTTATATTAGTAATTCCTTTTTCCTGGTTGATAACCCCATATCTTATTCCCAATTGACTTACCTCTTACAGTTTCAATCAAAACTTTCTCAAGTATATTAGATAAAAACACTAAGATGTCTTTCCTGCCTTAAGGTACTCATTTTAATGGAATCCTTGAAAACCTAAAAACATTAAGCCCAAAGAAATCAATATTTAATGGTGGTATTTCGTGCACTGCAAGGAAGAAAAAGCTGAAAAAGTAACTTTATATTTCACCAAATGCAATCAATTCATCTATGAATAAGAAAACTTAACATAGAGAGAGAGTACTGACAGGTGTCTCGCAACAGCCCTAGGTTCATAACTCTTGCAGGACCTTAGGTCATTATGTTCAGTAACAGAATACTCTGTCTGTTGTGCTTCCTGTGAAAAGACTCCACAGTAGCTACCTGACAGCCAGCAGCAAAGACTCCTTGCATTCCCATCCAACGCTCCTAACTAACAGTAGTTAGCCTTGGATCTCAGCACTTAAAAATCAATAGTATTTGTTGTTGTTCTCATCCTAAAGAATCATCTACTAACCTAATATTTGGCAACCAATGCCTAACTTGAAGGATACTCACAAATTAACCACTGATAAACAATATGGAGTTTGTAGGGACTATCTTATAAAACAGAATGAATTAACTTTATATTTATTCTACCACACTGATAAGACATATTTAAATCTTAGAAATATAGATGGACATTATCTGAATGGAACAGGTTGGTGTCTATTTCCATAGATTTTCTCTATCTCAGTATAGCTCATGTAGCTGTCAGAGAAAAGATTTGTTTTAAGTATGGTTCATATGTATAGACAAAATTTTATATTTTAATTTCCAATGCAGAAAGAGAAAACAACCCACCAACCAATGGTAAGTCTCCCGGGTCTACAGAGAGAACCATAGAACTTAGATAATAAATATGATTTATGAAATGTTGCAATGCAACTTGAGCTGAAACCTTTCTTCAACTCACATAGGTGATTTCCAGTCCTGTTCTTCAAGTTATCATCTCTAAGATCCTGGTCATTATAAACATTCAGGTGTTGAGAGGAACCAGGTTGATTCTCTTTTAAATCACTAAGTGTAATAGTTGACACATGTGTCAACAGGAGAAGTTTAATTAAAAGACTCAGCAGTAGGCCTGGGTCTTCATTTTGTAAACATCCTGAGCCTGTGCAAAAGAAGGGCACAGAGATGGTGTGAGTGCTACACCTGCCCCATGGCAGGTACCTTGCTTACAAATAAGGGGAAAGAGGCTTGCTCTTCCCCTTTTGCTCTTGTCCCTGTGCCATGCCACCGTGCCTTGGAACCAGCTAAAGACGGATGAAATGTCCACAAACTGTGAGTTAAATAAACCTTTCCTTCCTTAATTTTTGGTGTCAAATATTTTGTCTTAGCAATGAGCAAAAAGTAAATGAAGACAATAAGAGAGGTACTCTGGGTGATTTTTTTTTTTTAGAGAGGACGAATTTCAAATCAAAAATGTATGAGAGGAAAAAGGATGACCCTTCAGAGAATGAATTACCTGAATCTATCAGTTTGAGAAAGACAGAAAAGAGAGTAGTAGAATTTCTGGAACAGTAAAAGAATATAGGAGGATCATATTCCAGAAACACACAAAAAATGAAAATCATGAGAGAAAACTAATGAAATTGTCAAAGGACAATCGGAGAGGAGTGAAATTTTTAAAGAATAAAATTTGCATAGAAGAGGCTTA
The DNA here is from genome assembly GCA_004027165.1 of Ctenomys sociabilis. Lineage (NCBI taxonomy): Eukaryota > Metazoa > Chordata > Mammalia > Rodentia > Ctenomyidae > Ctenomys > Ctenomys sociabilis. Next base: position 48,113 of record PVKA01014435.1, read on the forward strand.
AAAATATAAAGTAAAAGATCAAATAAAGATTACTGGAAAATAAATGAACATGACAACAAGAAGAATTCTGCAAAGCACAATAAATACATTGCAGATTATAAAAGTACTAAGAGGAAAACATCAGAGAGGAAGCTCAGAGTGAGCCAAATGAAAGAGAAACATAACGTAAAGTTCAGCACCCAAAGGAACCTAGAAGGAGATAAAAAGGATAAAAGGGGTGAGGAAGTGGCAGATAGTAATACAATAAACAGAGGCAGGAGACTTATTCAATGCATAAAATAGCAAAGGTGACATTGGGTATGAAAATAATGCATAGTGAACCTAGGCAGAGCTTTTTCATTTGTTTTTATTTTAATCTATTGAGAATCCTTCAATATGGCTTCAAATAGCATTGACAAAATGATGAAGGTATTATTCAAACTCTAATTAAGATTTTATTCATGCATAGAAATAGCTATTGCAGTATTAGAAAAGTCATTTCCAGGACCCTTATATCACTGCAAGTATCTAGAGAGCTAACCTTGTCCCCATGCATACTTTAGCTATGTGATATACCTCCCTGAAAAAGGAATGTGGAATTTGTATTTTAGATTCAAAGTAAAATAGGTTTGATTTTTTTTCTTCATACACATGACTTACATTTCAGTGTATTTCAAGAAACAAAACAGAGATCAAGTTCAATCCTATGAATTAGGTAGTGGTTCTACTGTGCCCTACTTGCAACTCCAAGAGGCACCTAGAATGCTGGGACAGACTTGCCCACTGCTTCTTGCACAGGTGCACCTGCATCTTAGTTACCTCCCTATATCTTTAAAGGAGAAATGTTTACTTTGGAGGTGTTTTCACTCTGTCAGCTGGCTTCAAGGTGGGGTGGCACACCAAAGATGAAGAAGGAATCTGTGGCCCAACAGTGGGAAACAGAAAAGGGAAGGAGGTAGACCATTCCATGCCACAAGCCCAGTGATCCACTTCCAACCAGGCTGTACTGCTAACATTACTTTACCTATAAATTCATTCTAGTAGTGAGACCCTGAACACCCTGTATATCCTTTTCTAAAATACAAAAAAAAAAGTATGACACTCATGTATCAAGACCCTTAAATAGGTTTTCTGTGAGAAAATATGGAAAAATTTATATTTAATATGATATTTTACTAAACATTTTTTTTCAAAATCTTCATAGGAGCGCAAAGGGATTAATATTAAAAATTAAGTAGCTATAGAATATTTGTTTGTTTCTTGCTATAAAATATTTGGCTATATAAAAATGCCAAACATTTTATGGCATGAAGCCAGAAATTTGCCTTTTTTCTTTTGTCTTTCCTGTTCCTTCAGTATTTTAGGAATATTTCACATTATGGTTTGGCAAAGGAAATTCATAACAGTTCACTTTTTGGAGAACAGAGGCCCAAATAACTTAGTAAATATCTATGCTTTAACAATTTGTTAACTATATAAAAAAACCTAACAGCCTAAAATGAGAGAAAGATGAAGGGTATGCTTGTTTCATTCTGAACCTCAGTGTTTGGCACTGGCTGCAGGCACCTTTTGGGTACTGTGCAACTTCACCAAATTATAATCAGATGCATGTGTTCCCTTTCCTCCTGTTTTACATTAGCTCATTTGATTCTTTTTTTCCAATCCACAATGTAACACTGGCATATGTTCTCAAATGGAAGGTAGGATGAGATCAGAAACACTGCAACACAAAATTTGATATGCACCTCAAAATATTTTCATTAATTTATGAGAGTATGGGTCTTTATTAGTGGTGATAATGAGGAAGAATTTAAGCCCTGAATGAAAACCCTGTCTCTTTGCTTGTTATATAAAACAAATAAGAAAAAACATAAGCATAACAAAAATCCTTCTTGTCTCTATCTTGTATGTTGCCTGTTTTTCTGACTAACCAGAACGATTATGTTAAAGTCTCAGGTTAAAGCTCTAAAGTCATCTAGTTAGAACTGTATTGTTCAAATATTTCTAATTCCTTTTCTTTTCTTTCTTTCTTTCTTTCTTTCTTTCTTTCTTTCTTTCTTTCTTTCTTTCTTTCTTTCTTTCTTTCTTTCTTTCTTTCTTTCTTTCCTTCTTTCTTTCTTTTAATGAAAATCTGAACCAGGAAGCAAGGAAGCATGCTACAAAGTGACTAACAATTTCATGCGAATTTCTCTCACCAACTAGTACATCTCTGCAATAGTTGTGTACCATTTGAATAATTTCCCACATCACACCTGCTTTGATCCTCACAGCATTCATATGTGACAGGCAAAGGCACCATTAATATTTTTATTTTACCTTCCAGGATTGTATAATACTGGTAATAAAGCATCCATGCATCATTTGATAAATCAGAAGGTTTTATTGACTATCTACTCTTCTTCCAACATTATGTCACAAACAGCACCTTTCATTAGAAGCATAAAACATGCTTGCTTTCTCCCCAAAGAAGACTTTATATTCATTGTTAAAAAAGCTGTACACACATAAAAGGTTTAGTGAGCTATTACAGAAAGCATAGCAACAATAGTGCCATAAAACAATTAAAGAATGGAACCAACTAATAATCTGAAATTTGTGCATCACTGACAACAAATACAAAGCAAGTTCAAGCAGTGAGATCAACGCAGCTGCTATAACCTTAAAACTTAATGCTCAGTAGCAAGATCAGGAAAGATGCTCAAGGGCAAGCCAAGTTCACCTGCCTAATTTGTGCTTGTATAACTGGAAGGACCAAGAGGAAGATAACGAGTGTGGGCTTTTTATTTTTTTTTTTCATTTATTTTTATTTTATTAAAATACAAATGTCAATCAGACAGTTTCAAGACACCTTAACCATACACATCCGATGAATTAATACATTGCAAACTGTTTTCATAACGTTTTGGTATTGTACAAGGTGCATACATGATATTATATTTACAGAAATTATTTTAGCAGATATCTCTTATCAGTGAATTAAAAGTGTAGCTGCTTACTTATCTTATTTTTTATACCTGAATTATATCAAAAATTCAATAATTATTTACATAGTGGATGACCATAGTACTAAAAGCCAACATAATATCCTGTCCAACCACCATTAGTGCAGATCTTGCCTCTCATAGAATTATGTAGAAGCACAGCGTTATGTATCCCAACTGTACTGTCTATACACACACATCCTGATTTTTTCTTTCTACAACCCTTCCTTTGTCTACACCTGTCAAAAGTGGGCACTCCATTGACATTCAAGTAACTTAGATGCTTGAACTCGACACCACAATCCAACACAGTCCAGCATTCTACAACCATAGTGAGTTATTCAAAGAAATTGTCGACCATATCCATTTACAGCTCAGCTTAATATTATGGGCTCACGATGTATACTTCATTTTTATACTTTTCTGCTGGATGGTCACTGAGATATCATCTCACTCCAGAAAGAATGGCTATCATAAGGAAATTAACCAACAACAAATGTTGGAGAGGTTGTGGGGAAAAGGGAACACTTCTCCACTGCTGGTGGGAGTGTAGACTGGTACAACCATTGTGGAGGTCAGTGTGGAGACTCCTCAAAAGAGTAGGACTAGAAATCCCATTCAAGCCGGCTATCCCCCTACTGGGGAATTTTCCCAAAGGATCTGGATACATTGTATCATAGAGATATATGTGTACCTATGTTTATAGCAGCACAATGTGTGATAGCAAAATCTTGGAAACAACCAAGATGTCCATCACATGAGGAATGATTGAAAAAGATGTGGTATTTCTATATAATGGAGTATTACTCAGCTATTAAGAATGATAAGTTTGAAGCATTTATACTGAAGTGGATGCCCCTTGAACATATACTCATAAGTGAAATAAACCAGACACACATGTGTAAATATCATATAGTCTCCCTAGTATAAGAAGTGGAAAGCAGAAATACAAAGTAAAATACAACGTACAACAAGTAAAATCAATTGAGTCAGATAAGGCAAAGTAAATGGCATATGCTTCAGGATACTAATCAGCTTTTGTTCTGGATTGTTAACAACCTAAGATCACAAGTCAGAGTTGGAGAAATAGAAGAGCCAAAAGGCCAGCCAACATTTTGGCCCAAGCCTTTCAAGGTCAGCGAAGACTCAGGACATAGGAGAACCTGTACTGCAACATCATGAAACTCAGGTGACCGCCAAATTTTCTGAACAAGGAGATTATGGAGCCACAGAGGAAAGAGATTGAAGTTCTAAAGTGTGCCTGGGGAGAGTCACATGAAGAGAAAACTTTCTCTCAAGCTCTCACAGAGAGCAATCTGGTCAAGCATTGGCCGTGACTCATCCACATGGATGACACAGACAAAGGATCTACAGAATAATGTACAGGACTACAAG
>PVKA01014436.1:0-52457 GCA_004027165.1 Ctenomys sociabilis
AATTTATCTAAAAGACATCATATGATATCTTCTCCTAGTATTAGAAACTTTGAAAAGTATATTTCTATTTTCTGTTGACTTTATATTGCTTCTTTCCTGTCCTTTATACTCACACACGCACACACATATATGAAAAAAATGTGTATTACCCAACATAAGATTGGTATTGTTTCCTAGAAATCTTCAATGATCTTTTAAATAAAGGTTCATCAAATATATTTTATATAGTCCAGCATAACTATATTTTGAGAGCTCTTTATTGTTCATCCAGGAGCATACTGCAACTTCTCATGCCTTTTGAATTATGCTCTTTGTTATTTCCTATATACTACATCTGGAAATATTTCAAGTTTGTATAAATAGAAAATATTTTACTTTTAGTTTTCGAAAGTATGCTTGCTAAGTATAAAATTCAAATAGGATAGATTATTTTTCTTTCAATTAGTTAGTCTAGTTTCTTACACACTTGGTCCTTTTTTTCTTTCTAATGTCGAATAAGATGCTATTTAATTTTGTTCTTCCATAACTAATATTTTTTAAGTGTATGCTTTAACCATTTTTTCTTTATAATAAGTTTTGGACAATTTCATTTTTCTGTATCTTGGTATGATTTTATTTAAATTTCTTGTGTGTATCATGTATAATGCTGTTTTCTCCTATCACTATTTTGTTTTCTTTAAAAATAATAATAAAAGTACAAAGAGAAAAAAGAAGCCAAAGAATAGATGTTGAAGGGGAATCTTAAGCCGAATAAAGACTTGCTCATTGTAGTGTTATGGAATAAAGCAAAGGGTTAAACATTTCCAAATGGAGTCCCAAGTCATCTATAATCTGTCTCAAAAGGTCAGTTAGAGCAGATGCATAAAATGATAGCAGATTTCAAAGCAGTAGAGTTTTCATGATTAGCCATGTTTTAGAAAAATAATTAGATATGCCTGGCCAAAGAGCTTAGCAGAATAAAACACATGCTTAGGCAGATGCAGGGACCAGAGTTTGATTCCCAGCATGCCATGCTTTCCCTGCCCCTAGGGCGCACTGAGATGGTGACTGAAACTGTGCGTGGTAGTGTGATCCTATAATCTCAGTGCTTGGGAAGCTGAAAACAGGAGGAGCACTACGAGTCTGATCCATGTAGTGAGACCCGTAGACCCTGTACTAAATATATTTAAAAAAAGAAAAGAAAAAAGTATTGGATGTGGGAAAAAATTCATCAATTGTGGAGAGGACGTATGCTTTGAAGAAGGGAGAAAGAGAAGTGATGTAATATGAGTTAGGATAAAAATATGAAATTTCAGTTTGGTTAGAGTACTGCTCTCAATAGTATCTGCTTAAAGTTCATGTTTGCTTGGAACTCAAAATGGGACTTTGCAATAGGGTCTTGATTGACACAATTGTAGATTGTTCCTGGTTTATGATCATTCAGTTTTTAATTTCTTGGCTACATGATGGGGTAGAGGCAGTAAGCATTCAGTAGAAACTGTACTGTAAACTTTGACCTTTTTTTGTTCTTGGGCCAGTGATAGACGATATGAATTTCTTGGGTGCTGGGCAGCTGCTGTGGCCAGTCAGCCTGCACTGGGAGGCAAGGGGCATGTGTTTCCTGGTCCAGTGTGCTGCTAAGCCATGGCGTTCAGTAAGTTGGGCTGATTAAATGAATTTTCAACATACGATACTTTCAATTTAATGAGGGGCCTATTGGAATATAATTTTACAAATTGAGGAACATCTGTATTTGAGTTGAATTTGTAATGGAGCCAGGTGAACCCTTAGTGTAGAGTCCTTAAAGGAAATCAACACAGAAAAGCAGGGAAGGGCATCATGTGACTACAGCCAGGGCCTGGAGTGCTGCGTCGGCAAGCTGAGTTGATGGCCAGCCACCACCAGGAGTTAGAAGATGGGTGGGCGTGCAACAGGTTGTCCCTCTGTGCTTCTTGGATGACCAGCCTTGCTGAGATCTTGATTTTGTGCTTAGCTCTAGAACTGTGGAAATAAATTTCTGTTCTATTTAGCCACCTAGTTTATGGTGATTTGTTATGGCAGCCCTAGGAAACTTATTGGACAATTGTGACACTATATGGGCAGCTGGGATGGAATTGTGAGAACAATATAAATCCATTTAGTTCAGTATGCGTTAAACGAGGTGTGAGCTAGGAATCAAGATCTCTCCAATTCATAAGAGTAGGCAGTTGGGAGCTTGGGTCTGGAAATCAGAAGGGAAGAGCAGCTGGAGATGTTCATAAATGAATCGGAAATCTACAGGAGACGATGGAGAGGACTCAGTGGGTGAGATTACAGGTAAAGGCTTGCATAAAACAAGATAACATTGGGAGATTGGGAGTTCACAAGCTTGGAATTGGCTGACATTTAAGAATCAGCATCAGAAAAACTGAACTGAGAAGCAGTAATTAGAAAGGCAGATGTATGAAAGAAAATTGTCATAAAATCAGAGAAGGTAAGAGTTTGAAAAGTAGGTCAGTGTATCTTAAGCTGCACATGAAATGAATAGGATGGGGGTTAGAAGAGGACTTTAGTTTTATGAAATAAGATTTCATTGGTAGTCTTAAAAAATTTGTTAAGATAATGAGTAATTTTATCAAATTTCTCCATGTTCTTCCCATCGTTAACTAGTTTGGATAAAGGGTATAAAATTGCATTTTCTTCCAAATGTTCTTTTGCATTTCTAATTATTATTTTCTAAAATAATTTGAAAGTAGTCTTTATGTCCTCTAATAAAATTTTTAATAGATTATTGCTTCTGCAAAATTTACTAGATTCACTTTCATTTTCACTTAGGAATTAATCCATTTTCTAATGACAATTCATTTTTGAAAAATGTAATTTGATTAAAGTCCTTTTATATCAGATACTTATGTTTTGTTCTATAATATATAAGAATTAAAAAGTATTTGATTAAAATTTGGAAATTTTTGTGGAGAGAAAAGAGCTGGTCTTTTTAATTTTCTTTGCTGTGTTTAAATAATGCTTAGTGAAGAATGCAGAGCAGTCCTCTCAAAACTCCTAGCTGCACCAAAAATCTGTTTTGGATAGGGAACATTTTAGGTGATGCAGCTTTATGAATAAAATAATTGAAAACAACACAAAGTTCATATTTTTAGTGAGGTATTTGGCCATCTACCATGCAGTCTATAGGTATTGAATATGTTTTTGTGACTAGAGATACCACTGAGCCAGTCCCTTCTCGTATTCACCCTTAAGTGCTACAAAGAGTTTAAATTGTTTCTGAGGTCACACTGACACCCAGGGTTCTGTTTGCACATGTGAGTGTGTACGAATGGCAATGTACATGTCAATATGACACTGCCCGGGCTTCTAACATAAGCTGCTCTAGGTGCGTTTGTAGCATTCTACAAGGAGCTTATGCAGCACAGCTTGCTTCCTCATCCCTCATCATCAGTCTGCTCTCTACGGCTTCTGTTCTATCAGTCTGTAAGTGCTGGGTGTTATGACCATGACACAAATGACATTTTAGCAGGTAAGAAATGCAGTGGTACGAAACCCTATGAAAGGCTAGATAATTACTTTTAGGCTAACATAATCCAAAGAGTTCTAAAAATACTGCTACGTAAATTGTGAATTTAAATCCTTAAGACTCGTATGGGTCTTCATCTCCAAATAGACTTTGTTTAATTCTTGTATATTATGGAACATAGCAGGAAGATCTGATGTAAAATACCTTTCATCAAATCGTATTTTTTGAAAAGGAACCGTCATTAGAAAAATAAATTAATTCCTAAGTCAAAGTAAGGTGAATGTAGTAAAGTCTGCAAAAGCAAATAATCTATGTACATGTGTGCACATCAACACGTATGGAACAGTGACTCTGCCAACATTTTAACCTAATTATGAAAACAATGAGGGCTGGGATGATAGCTCAGCAGTTGAAGCCCCTACTTGGCAAGCCCAAGGACCCGGGTTCAATCCCCAGTTTAGTGTGCTGTGCTGGCCTTGAAACCCTGGGCAAGCCATGCCAGCCACCAAAACCGGGTGTGGTAGCACACATCTGTAATCCCAGCTGCTGGGGAGGTTGACATAGGGGGATCACTATGAGTCTGAGCTTCATAGTGAGACCTGTACTAAATAAATAAATAGATAGATAGTTAAATAAATAAAGATAGATAAATAAAGATAGTTAAATAAACAAAGATAGATAAAGAAAGAGAATGAGCACATTAAAATAAAATAATTGTAGCAGCAAAACTACAATTTAAAAATTAAAAAAAAATTCCTTATTGGTTTCAGAGGCTTCTCTGTCTTGTCTGAGTGAGTTAACAGTGAGATGAAAGGCTATGCTTCTATCACTTTTTCCTGCATAGTGGAATCCTGAAAGGCCCCACTCGTATTCACAAGTGCTTCTGAAAGTCATTCTCATTGGGAAGTTCTGAGATGCGTTTTCAGCATCTCACACAGTGGCTCAAGACATACTCATTGTGTGCAGCATGCTCGGCACTCACTCTGAATGTTCTTTAGTTAATATTGCTCTATTTCATACATGTTTATATTTATTCTTACTTACTTGTTGTGGGTAAATTGATGTTTTCCTTGCTTGAAGCCTATGCTAGTGGAATATAGTGTGACTGGATTACATTATGGCTATATGCTTACTGTCACAGTGACTGTATTTGGATATAGGGGTTTTAGGGGGATTAAATGAGTTGTAAAGGTGTAGTCTTAGTGTGACAGGATTGATGACCTTATAAGAAGAGGAGAGATACTAGAGGGTATCTTTCTTTACACACACACACACACACACACACACACACACACACACACACCTGCATGAGCATGGGCGTGCAGAACAAAGCCCCTGGAACTACAGCAAAAAAAGTAGATGTTTAGAAGCTAGGAGACAAACCTCATCGAAAAGCAGTCCCGATAGCACTTTGCTGCAGAAGCAGTAGCAGACTGACACATCTAAATGCATGTTTCTAAACAAGTGATAGTTATTTCTAAAAGCAGATGGAAAATTAGAACAAGGTCATAGAATGAGTATTGTAAATCCCCAGAAGTGAGAGCAAAAATCATTTTTAAATTCTGTAGTACTGGAAAACCAAACAGGTTTAGAAGTAAGTGAGGAAGTCTGAAAGTTTCTGGTAGAAAGTATATTGATTTGTATTGAGTCATTTAATGCTTACAAATTATGAAGTTCCCAGAGTGGTGTGGGGGTTGAGCTATTATCAATGAAGAAATCCACTGGTAGTTACTATATATATATATATATATATATATATATATATATATATATATATATATATATATAGAGAGAGAGAGAGAGAGAGAGAGAGAGAGAGAGAGACATTAAAAAGATGGATGAAGAAAGGCATAGAAGATAGATCTAAAAACCTGAGCACCTTTCTAAGTTCCCAAAGGAAAGAATACAGGAACAAGAACAGATAAGTTAGTCAAAGGCATCACAGAGAAAATTACTCAGAGTTGAAAATTGCACAAATTTTCAGGCTACAGTGGTCCTGAAAGATGAAAAGATAGTAAGGGGCAATTCGAAATCAGTATATTTTCATCAGCCTCAGAACACTAAAAGTATAGATAAAAAATCCTAAAATCTTCCCAGAGGTTGAAAGAAACAATCAACTTATAAACTAAATAAGCTCGGGATCAGATTTCTCACTTACAGTACTAGGTACTAGGAACTAATAAAACAGTAGCTTAAATGTGTAAGGGTGAATGAATTTACCTTAAATTTCATGCTGTCAACATGCCGTATAAGATTATCCCTGCTTTGCTTGGGGACAATAGCTTTCAAGCGCAGCTGTTTCTTGTTCAGCATGTAGCAAATAAAATAAAAATTTCTATTTTTATGTCTATTTTGGTGGTCTTCTTCTACACTAATAAAATGATTAAAGTATTAATTTTTATACAATGGAGTACTACTCAGCTATTAAAAAGATAAACTTGAAGCGTTTATATGTACATGGATGCAAGGAGAGACCATTGTCTTAGGTGAAATAAATCAGGCCTGCATGTGTAAACATCATAATGTCTCACTAGTGTAAGAACCTGAAAGAGTAAACAAAATCTGAAAGATCCACAAGATATCACAAAAGGGAAAGAAACTCCAAAGGGAAGTAGCAACTGGAATGTGGGAAAGGAGAAAAGAAAGAAAGAAGAAAATAAAAGAAAGAAGAAAGAGAAAAAGGAATATACATGTATGTACACAGGCTAGCTTGGATAACTGCACTGCTGATTTCTACTGGTCTATTGAAAGGCACAGTTAATGCTAAATTTATTTTTCGGGTCCAATTTTGCAAGCTTATATCTGGTTATCTGAACAACTAATTTGAAGATGACAATATACAATGTAACAACCATCGTTGAATTCCTATCATTTTGTTTTGTGAAATTCTGTATCATTTCTAATGTTTTCTTTCTTTCTTTCTTTCTTTCTTTCTTTCTTTCTTTCTTTCTTTCTTTCTTTCTTTCTTTCTTTCTTTCTTTCTTTCTTTCTCCCTCTCTTTCTTCTTCTTCTTCTTCTTCTTCTTCTTCTTCTTCTTCTTCTTCTTCTTCTTCTTCTTCTTCTTCTTCTTCTTCTTCTCTCTATTTTTTGTGAACCACTTTTTTTTTGTTTTGTTTTGTTTTTAGGGCAGGGTCGACAGGGTGCTCAGGGTCTCACTACTAGATCAGACTCATGCTGATCCACCTGTTTATAGACTCTCAAGAGCTGGGATTACAGGGGTGCGCTACCACGTCCAGTCTCAACTGCAGTCTCAGTGCACCCTGGCCGTGGGGCCATCATAGCAAGCCTGGGGATGGAGCTCCTGGCCCCAGCATCTGCCTAAGCATGTGCTGTAATCCACTGAGCTATTTGGCTGGCCCAATTTATGTTCACTTTAGAAAGTCCCAAAGGAGAACTCTGCAGATGAAGATGCTGGAATTTTTGTGTAAATGAAGGGGAAGATTGTATTGGGAAATTCTTCTGTGAGGAAGAGGGGAATGCTGTATTTATGTGGATTTACTCACCAAAACTGTCCATCCTCAGTGAGCCCCCACCCTAACCACTAATCCATGTGCAGATGGACTTATTATATGGGAGAGGGAAAAAACCTACAGAAAAAAGAGAGGCACAGTTTTATTTTTTTGCCTCCATGGAAGGCAATGAATCATAAGGGTGTACATGGTGGTACGGGCCTGTAGCTGCAGCTAGTCAGGGGGCTGATGCAAGAAGATTATAAGTTCAAGGTCAGCCTGGACAGTTTAGCAAGACCCTGTTCCCACATAAAAAATAAAAAGGACTGGCTGCATATCTCAGTACTTGCCTACCATGTGTGAGGTCCTAGGTTCAATCTGCTGTAACAGGAACGAAAAAGGCACAGTAATTCTAACTGCTACTAAAACATGGTGAATGACTATGTTAAGTTGTGACCTTACTTATTCCATTCAGAATAAACAGGAGAGAGAGACAGAGTGTGGATCTACTTCGATAGCCCCAAACAAAGATTAGCTGGATATAGGTCTGTCGTTGTCTTGGCTGTAGTGTTGATGGCTGAGGTCTGGGGACTGAAGCAGATGTTCAAGAAGACACTGGATTCATTCACGGACATATGTGTGGTGAGGGCCCAACAGGGATTATGTTCCATTCAGAGCCATTCAGTAATCTAAATGCAAATGAAGTTAATTTATAGAAAAAGAGAAACCAAGAGTGTCCAAGTCAATGAAGCAAATTTGCCTGGGTGTCTCAAAGAAACCAGAAATAGCACTGAAAGAGATCAGAGCAGGGGTGCTCACAATCAGACACGTGGCGGAGCTCAGGACACTGCACGCTGGGCTGTTATGGCCTGGCAGGAGACAAGCCTAAACTTTGGTAGCCTGTGTGTGGCTGGGGAGTCCTGGCGAACCATCTCCTGGGCCATGACCATCTAGAAATTAGGACGGTTAATGTGAGGCAGGGAAAAGTTCTTGGGTTGATTTTTCTTTGAGTGAATAGCAAAGGAAAGTATTTCGGACACTTCTTTAGCAGGAAAATATTTGCACAGAGATTTTTTTCTATGAAAACATAGCAAGATATCTTTTATACTTCAGGTAAACGACAACACCTAATAACATGCAAAAGAAACATTCAGTTTGGTGTCAAAATCAAGGACAGAGCAGCACATATGTTTAAGGGATACTGTGAGTAGCAAATCAATGACTACATCTTTTCCTTCTTTTAAAGATAAATAAATCTTCTAAATAAATAAAGAACTCATTGTAAGAGCCAATGAGTTGAGCTGAACCATAAGACTCAGGCTACATATATTGAAGAAGGTGACTGGACATGGTTATTAAATGAATGGACTTAAGTGTTCAGTGTTCATCAGAAGTAGGTTAATAAAGAGCAAAATGAAATTAATTTCAGATAAGTGCTGAAATTTATGGAGAGAACTGTATGAAGAGTCTGGTTCTATAATGAAACTTTGCTAAGATGAAGGCAGCTTGTCCTAACCCTTTTTTTGGTTAGTGATTACATTTTGTGAAGAAATCTGTACCAAGCAGGTTACTGCCATAGTCTTGACTGCTGCCAGTTATCTGCTGCTGAGGGTGGAATTGCAGGACACTTATGTGACCATTAAAAAGCCACCAACTGATTTTTTAAAACAAGGGTTCAAAAATAGTTCAAAGAAGGAAAGATAGTCTTTTCAATCAATAGTGTGAGAGCAATTGGACATTCATAGACAAAAGAGTGAATTCTAACTGAGATCTCATATTTCATACACAAATTAACTCAAAACGAATCACAGACTTAGGTGGAAAGCATAAAATTTTCAGCTTTTTTTTTAAGAGAGAAAAATCTTTTGGATCTAAAACTGACAAAGAATTCTTAAATTTTACATGAACAGTCCAGTGCCTAAAAGGGAAAAATTGCTATTTTGCACTTCATCAAATTTAGAAACACTGGCTTTGAGAAAGATTCTGTTAAGAGGATAAAAGGCAAACGTCAGACTGGGAGGAAACATTTAGAACCTATGTGTTTGAGGCATTGAAGAAGTCTCAGAATTCAACAGTAAAATGAAAGAAAATACAGTAATCTCACTGTAAAGGGAGCAAAATACATCAACAGATACTTCACATAAGAGAGTGCACAGATGGCAAATAGGTGCATGAAAAGATGTTCAGCGTCATTAGCTCTAAGGAAATGCAGATTAGAGACACAATGACATATCACTAAACACTTATCCAATTGACTAAAATAAAACATAGTGTCAATAACAAATGCTGGCAAGCCTGTGAGGAAACGGATCACATTGGCATTGCTGGATGAAGTGTGGAGTGCTAAAGTTACACATTTTGGCAGTGTATATATATGTAACTTCTCCATGAGCCTTTCTCTTACACTTGTTTTTTTTTTCTGTATTTATTTATTTATTTTTGGATTGAACTCAGGCCTTTGCCCTTGCCAGGCAAGCCCTTATTCTACTGAGCTATCTCCCCAGTCCTGTTTTTGCTCTTTGTATTTAGAGAAGTTATTTAATGTAAGAAAATCCTGCATCTTATAACCATTTCATTTATTCATTTAAAATACTTTTTGTTTTAAAGAGTAAAGACAAAAAACAAAAGCAGAAACAAATAGCCAAACAAAGAAACAGAGTAACATACACCAACACACTCTTGAGCATTTATCCCAAAGACTTATGTTCACACCAAAAGAACATAGAATTTCAATCTTATAAACATGTTCACACAAAGATCTGTGTGCAAATATTCGTAGTCGCTTTACTTGTGTTAATTATGAAATGGAAACAATATATGTTTCCTTCAGTTAGTGGATGGTTACACAAACTATGGTATATCAATATCATTGAGTACTTATCAACCAAAGTAAATGAATGAACAAAGTAATAAACAGAAGTGAACTTTTGAAGCATAAACGACTTGGATGAGTATCTGGAGAAGTCTATTCACTAGAAGTCAATTTCAGAGAGTTACATAAAATAATGATTCTATTTATGTGATGTTTTAAAAAATGACCAAATTATAGAAACAAGGAAACATCAGGGCTCAGGGCTGGATTCAGAGGTAGAGGTAAGAAGGGGAGCAGGTTTAGTTAAAAAAGGAGAACAGGAGAGATTTTTGTGGTGAAAGAATTGTTATATATCTGGACTGTGATGGGGAGATGTGAATGTTTTTTCTTTGTATTTTAGGGAAGGGTCACCGGGGTGTTCAGGGTCTCATTACTAGATCAGACTCATTGTGACCCACCTGTTTACACCTCCCAAGATCTGGGATTACAGGTGCACACCAACAAACCCTGTCTCAATTGTCATCACAAATTGTGCTGCTATAAACATGGGTGCACATATGATATGTTTTCAGATCTTTTGGGAGAACTCTTGGAAACGTGGTAATCTACAATCATATGTACCATCTTGTGTAACTATATCTGTTGATCTGAGCAACAGATTTGGTGATGAAAATAATTAATATATCAGTCACTGTGGTCAGATATTCTTGTTTTGCAAATCTGTAATATGTATATGGTTGTATGTTGCCCTGTTTCTGTCCTTGCTTTTGTTTTTCTTGCAGTTTTTAACTCATCAAAATAAAATAAAATTATAAAAAAACCCTTGTAAATAGATTAAAGGTTTAAGAGAAAGGATTCTTTACCTGGTAGCAGGTCACCAGTGTAGGATAAGAAGTCCTGATTTTTTTCTGAACCACTATCTATGTCAATATGACACATGATTCTAACAGAAATCCCTTAGCTTGGCTTTGTTACATTCTTTTCAGATGAACTGACTGCAGCTCAGTCTGTCTGACTGAGAAGTCAGCCATGCAAGTGGGCTGTGGGTTATAAACAAATTACAAAAGAGCTACAAAAGAGAGGGAAATAATTAGGACTCAATGCTTATTCATCTTTCAAAGGTAAATATTTTTAATTTCAAGAGGCCAAACTGGTCTTATAATAAATTTTTTTAAGAATAGAGCAGCCAGGCTCCCAATCCCACCAGAACTTCTTCCTGCCGACCTACTCGACTTTCCTGAACCTACCCACTGCCCACCTGACTGATCCCAGCCAGTGGCCAGGCCCTACACCCCACTGGAACTTCCTGCCTCCAACCAGTGGTCAGGCCTGGTGTAGAACTCAGCAGTGGGATTTTTTGGAGAGCAGCTAGGAGTGAGAAATAGCCAGTTAATTCAGGAGCGGAACAGGTTGCCATTGGGGCATAGCAGGGTCACTAATCCAGGCAGAAACAGGAAGAAGCCAGCCACAGCAGCCAGACCCAAGCAAGGCCCAGATGAATGAGATCAAAATTAGTAGATCCAGGCCTGGTAAGCTGAGGCACACTGGTAAACCCATTTCTATTACAGCATTCTCTCTCTCTCCCTCCCCCATCCTCTCCCCTCAAGAGAGGGGGCAAAAGGTAACTGGGGTGAAAGTTTTCCTGGAAGTATCTGGGTAATCAAGGGGAGGTGATCAGTAGATCTCAGGGGAACTGATTTAAATACAAATTCCCAATTTTAAATCTGCTTAGCTATACAGTTATGACACTGGCCCTTAGAACTTAAAATACAAACCCACCAATGACAAAGTTTGTTGAGTGCTAAATTTTAGTACCCATTGTTAGTGATACTAAATACAAAAATGCAACTGTCTTAACCACATGATCTCTGTTTGGTGATAATATTGGTAGGAACTGAGCTGACTACCACACTAAGGCTCTGCACCAAAGGTCAGAGGACAGTGTTATACAAAGTGACAAAGAGAAGGAGCAAAATGCAGTCTCAGGCCCTGAGCCCACCCAGAACAAATGCAGGAGACACTAACATTGAAGGAATTGAAAGCAATACTTCTGAAATCTCTGAAATAATAGAGTATGAAGTAAAAATAACTACAGAAAGCTATAAAGGATTTCAGATCAGAAATAACCACTGAAGTAAAAAAAAATGATAAATGAAAGAATTATTAAGTGCTTCTAATGTAGATACTGATAAAAAATAGAAGAGAATAGAAAAATGATAGAATCCTTGAATGAACAATTTAGGAAAGAAACAATGCATAAAAGAGATTCAAAGAGTTATACAGGAAATTAAAACCTTAATCATGAGATGGCAAAGCCATTTGAATGGAAGTGAAGAGAGAGATTCAGATCTTGAAGACACTGTTGCACTTAGTGAAAAGGTAAGAATAGATATCTTAAAAATAACTAGGATGCAGGAGAAAATAATTCAACATCTGCAAGACGATGCAAAGATAAACAACATAAGACTAATAGGTACCAATGTGGAAGAAGGAGTCAAAACAAATGATATAAAAAGAATATGGGCAGAAGTAATAGCAGAAAACTTACCAAATATAGAGAATCTGACATTGAGGTAACAAAAGCATATAGAATTGCAAATAATATGAACCCAATTAAAAACACACCCAGAATAATCAAGATTCCAGAAATCCAGCTCAAACACAATATACTAAAATCCAACAGAGCAAAGAAACAGATCACATTTAAAGGAAAATCCATCAGAATAATGGAAGATTTCTCATCACAAACGTTCAAATCAAGAGGAGCATGGAGTAAAGTACTTCAAGTCCTCCATGAAAGCAAATTCCAGGCAAGACTGCTGTACCTTACAAAATTCTCTTTCAAGTTTGATGGGGAAGTGAAATATTTCCTTGACAAAGAACAACTAAAGAATTTCATGATGTTAAAACCAACCCTACATAGACTACAGCAAGATATTCTGGACAGGGAGCAAAATGACCAGAACCTCACGAATGAGAATGGAAAGAACCCACCAAGTAGGGCAAACAATTAAACACAGAACAAAAAGGGGCACACAACAGCAGGTAAATAACATGTCAACTGTCAGTCAATGTATATCATTAATAACCATCAATGTAAATGGACTCAATTCACCAATTAAAAAAATAGACTGGCAGAGTGGATTAAGAAGCAAAATCCAATAGTATGCTGTATACAAGAAACAAACTTAACTCATGAAGAAATTCATAGGCTGAAAGTCAAAGGGTGGAAAATAATACTACATGCCCCTCAGAAAAAAGCAGTGGTGGCAATCATATTTGTAGAGTCTGAACTTCAAACTAAGAATGATCAAATGAAATAAAGAAGACCACTATATACTGATTAGGAAAAAAATCCGAGGAAGAGGTAATACTCATAAATGTATATGCACCAAACATGGGAACACCCAACTATATAAGATAAATCTTAATGGACATGAAAAATATAACATCCAATACCACAATCCTAACAGGAAACCTTAACACCCCCTTATTCCAAAAGGATAGGTCAACCAGACAAAAAATTAGCAAAGAAGTAGCTGCACTGAACCAGAACTTGGAACAATTGGACTTAGTGGACATATACAGGGAATTCTACACCTGACTTGATACACATTTTTTAAACTGCACATGGGACATTTTCTAAAATAGACCACATACTGGTCCATAGGTCATGCTTAAGTATATGCAAGAAAGCAGAAATAATCCCATGCATATTATCTGACCATAGTGCAAGGAAACTGGAAATAAATGACAAAAGAAACAAAAAAAGCCCCATAAATACGTGGAAATTAAACAACACCCTCCTGAGCAACAAATGTGTTACAGACAAAATTAAATAAGAAATTAAACAACATCTACAATTCAATGAAAACTTAGGTACAACTTATCAAACTTTATGGGATGCAATGAAAGCAGTTCTTAGAAGAAAAATTATAGCTATGAACTCACACATTAGGAAGACAGAATGGGATCAAATAAGTACTCTAATGCTTCACCTCAAACATCTGGAAAAGAAAGAGCAAACCAAACTCAAAGCCCAAAGATGGAAGGAAATTATAAACATGAGAGTAGAAATTTTTGCAATTGAGAGAAAGAAAATAATACAAGGAATTAACGAATCAAAAAACTGGTTCTGGGAAGGATTAAAATAAAATTGATAAGTCCCTAGACAACCTCATCAAAAAGAGGAAAGAAAAAAACTCAAATTTGAGCAATAAGGAATGAAAGGTTGAAATTATCACAGACTCTGTGGAAATATCATTGATAGCTATTTTGGGAATCTTTATGCTCATGGAGTCAAAGACACAGAAGAAGTGGACAGATTTCTAGAAAGATACAAAATACCAAAATTGAAACAAGAAGATATGAGTTCTCAAAAACACAGTAATAACCAGTGAAATTCAAAATATAATAAAAAAAAAAAACCTACCAGCAAAGAAAAGCCCAGGTCCTGATGGATTTACAGCTGAATACTACAAGAAATTTACAGAAGACATAACCTCAATAATCCTCAAACTGTACACCGAAATTGAAAAGGAATTGATTCTCCCAAAATCATTGCTGGAGGCAAGTATTACACTGATAACAAAGCCAGAGAAAGATGCAACTAAAAAAGAGACCTATAGGCCAATTTCCCTCATGAATACAGTAATAAAAATTCTCAATAAAATACTTGAAAATGTAATATAAAAAATCATCAAGAAGATTATAAACCATGACCAGGTAGGAGTCATCCCAGGGATGGAAGGATAGTTCAATACACTATATCAATAGAGTCAAATCCAAAAAAACACATGATCATCTCAATTGATGCAGAAAAGGCTTTTCACAAAGTCCAACACTCATTCATTTTCAAAGTCCTACAGAAAATTGGAATAGATAGCCTCTACCTCAATCTGATAAAAGCCATCCTTGACAATCAAACTGCTGATATAATTCTAAATGGGGAAAAACTGAAATCTTTTATTCTTAGATGAGGAACAGGACAAGGATGTCCTCTATCACCCTCCTATTTAATATAGTTCTGTATCATTAGCTTGAGCCATTAGATAAGAGAGAGAAAAATACAAGAAATAAGAATAGGTAAAGTAAAAGTTAAACTATCGTTATTTGCAGATGACATGATACTTTACTTGGAAGATACAAAAAACTCCACCAAGAAACTCCTAGAAATAATACAGAAATTCAGTAGCATAGCAGGATACAAAGTGAATACCCAAAAGTCAAGCATTCCTCTACACAGATAGCAAACACACTGAGAGGGAAATTAGAGAAATAATACCTTTTATAATAAAACTACGGAAAATGAAATACCTGGGATTTAATCTACCCAAAAAGTCAAAGACCTTTTCAAGGAAAATTACAGTACTCTGAAAAAAAGAGATCATAGAGGATTTCAGAAAATGGAAAGACATTCCCTGCTCATGAATAGGAAGAACCAACATTGTGAAGATGGCCATACTCCTAAAATTGTTATATAGACTTAATGCAATCCCTATGCAAAATACCACCAATATACCTCACAGACTTACGGAAATCGTTCCTAAAATTTATTTGGAATCAGTAAAAACCTAGAATAGCAAAAGCAATCTTAGACAACAAATATAAGGCAGAAAGCATTACAATTACTAACCTGAAATTTTACTAGAAAGCTGCTGTGATAAAATCAGCATGGCATTAGCAAAAAATAGACCTGAGGATCAATGGAATAGGTTAGAACATGTAGATGCAACCACAAACACACTCAGCCATCCTATATTTGACAAAGCTGCCAGATGTGTGCTCTAGAAGAAAGATAGTCTTTAGCAAACAATGCTGGAAAAACTGGCTGTGTACATTCCAAAAACTAAAACTTGACCGAGGTCTATCATCATGTACTAAACTGAAGTCAAAATGGATTAATGATCTAAACATTAAAACGGAAATGCTAAGTCTCCTGGAAGAGATACTAGGTTCAAATCTCAAAGACTTAGGGGTATGCAAGCAGTTGCATGGAAATTACTTGACAGGATTAAAAACTGAGACCACCTCTTGTTGAGAAGTTTTTGCATGTCAGAAGAAATTACCAACGTAGTGAAATGACAATCCACAAAGTGGGAAAAATCCTTAACTAATAAGCACTCAGACAAAAGTTTTCTGTCTAGAATTTATAAAGAACGAAAATCATCAGGGCCCCAAAATTTAAAGACCAAATTCAAAATATGGGCATCTGAGATGAACACACACTTCTCAGAGGAAGAAATATAAGAAGCAAATAAATACATGAAAAAATGCTCCATATCACTAGCCATTCATGAAATGCAAGTTAAAAGAACACTGAGATGCCATCTCACCCCAGAAAGAATGGCTATCATAAAGAAATAGAAACTAGAACTGGAAATCCCATTCAATGCAGCTATTCCCCTTCTGGGAATTTTCCTAAAATGTCTGAAGACACCATATCCCAGTGATACATGTGCACCTATGTTTATAGCAGCACAACTTGCGATAGCCAAATCTTGTAAACAACCAAAATGCCCATCGCTGAGGAACAGATGGAAAGGATGTAGTGTTTTCATACAGTGGAGTATTACTCAACTATAAAGAAAAATAAACTGAAGCCTTCATGGGTAAGTGGATGCAACTTGAAACTGTACTCATAAGTAAAACCAACCAGACCCACATGTGTAACTGTTGTATTGTCTCCCTAGAATTAGAAATTAAAAGAAGAAATAAAATTAAAAGGTTGGTCACAGATATATGGAAAGTGAAAACTTAAGGAGTGATCAATGAAGAGAGCACAGGAGAAAAGTTAGGAAATATAGCAGGAGCAAAACCATACATCTATATAAACTAGATGGTTAAGGCAACAGTCCTAAGAGTCTCCATCAGGTGTTTGAAAATAGCAGTTTAAGGGCATAATTCCCACTGTGACTAACTATATATACTGATATCTGAGAACTGAGCAACTGCACTGAGTATAGCAATGTGTAACACTAAAACTATGCTTGAAATAACCATCATTTTGGTCTTCTAAGTGTGTATCACTTCTATTGTCATATTTATTATTGCTATAATCTCAATAAAGTAAATGTTTTTTAAAAAAAGGGTAATAAAGGAAAACAAGGTACAAAAAATGTCATAGGGCTGTCCTGCTACAATGTTGCATATAGTTTGGTTTCTAAATATCTATGTAAAAATGTCTAATTGTTGTTTTTTTTTTTTTGTTTTTTCCCCCACATTCTGTAGCCATATAAAGTTTAGAATATCTATGGTTGTGGGAAAATAGCATTTCCATGTTATGTTTAAGATGTTTAATATACAGACATATACTAATGTTAACCCCAACTGCCTCTGTTACTGGGCAATAATATCATTAAGCTTCTCTTCTGGATGTTTAACAGCTAAATTTTGGAGATTAAAAATTAGAGAAGTAGAAGGGCTACAAGGATAGCCAATACTGTGGCCCTAACCCTTCAAGGTCAGTGAAGATTCAGGACATAAAAGAATCTCTGCTGTGACAATCTGTAATGCAGTGATGTCCCAAATTTTCTGATCAAGGAGTTTATGGGACCATAAAGAAAAGTGATTAATGATGTATAGTGTGCCTAAGGAGAGTCACCTAGAGAGAAAAATTCTCTCAGGCTTTGACAGAGAACAAAATGGTGAAGCAATGGCCATGACTCATCCAGATGGCTGACACTGACAGAAGACCCACAAAGTATATGATTTCTGATTAAATCCTGAGGGGATTTGACTGATCTTGTCAGGCAGCAAAAGTTACACTTCGAGTTATATATATCTTGCTTTGACTTGGTCTTAACTATCCAGCAGAAAAGTTTAACCATGAGACATAAATGTAAAGCTGTACTAATATGCTGAGCTGAAAAGGCTTACATGAACAACTTCAGACAATTGCCAGTTGTGCTGATAACCCACTACTATTATGGACTATTGGGATATGTTGTGTTATTTTGCCAAAATTCAAGTATCTACAATCTTTGGTATGGCATCAAGTATGAAAAAGTCCTTTAAAGATTTCTCCAACTGCACTTTCTCTAACAAAAATGGAACATCCATGTCTGACACAACAGAACAAAGAAGAGGACTATATAATAAGGGACTTCTCTCTCTCTCTCTCTCTCTCTCTCTCTCTCTCTCTCTCTCTCTCTCCCCCGTGTATGTGTGTGTGTATTTGAAAAAGTATATATGTGTATATACAAGATAGGATAGATTTACAGCTACTTTCTCTTTTTTCATTGAGAAGAAAGTTTTGTACTAATATTGCTTAGACTAAACATCATGTCTCCGTCTTCTCCGCTGAATAACTACTAGGAAGACAAAAATATGCAGTGTATTAATTATTGTAACTGTTATACTAACCTGTCTTCAAAGTGTTTGTTATTTTATCTTTTTTCTCATTAAAATGAAAAAAAATTAATAACATAACAACCATTGTTAGTTAGCTATCCCTGTTTTGAAAATCTGTAAGATACGTATTGTTATATGTTCACCTATTTCTATCTTTTGTTGTATTTGTTTATGCTTCATTTCACTCTTCCAATTAAAATAAAAAAATGAAAAAACAAATAATTACTATGAAAAATAAATAAACATGTATAACTGGACTGATATGACTTATTTAAGCTTAGTTTGTTTTTCTGTAAGATAAAATTAATATTTTACACAAGAGAATAATGTAATAAACTATAAGAAAATACTTTAGAATTTTCAATAAGATAATATTAAAAACTAACAACATATGGTCCTGTGACATAAATTTCCAAAGCTTTTTCAGAGGGGTGGTGCACTCTCCTGATGAGTTTTCATCAAATTTTACAGTTAAAATTCTTGCCATGTCTTTGCAAATAATTTGTATAGTCTGTCACATACTGTATTATACTGAATATTTGATCCAACTACTCTAGTTTCTGAAGGATATAACAGCACATGGCTGTAAAACTTACTCATAAATCAAATGGCTTGGTTGAGGGAACTTGTTATTCAAACTATTTGTAGCCACTGCAAGTCCTGCATGTTCATCACAAATTTTTATGTAAATCAGGGATTTCTATAGCAATAAATTTACATCTACAACTGGATTCCCTTTAGGGACTATGACAGAATCCTATTGGTTCCAAGCAAACTGCAAAAGCAATATAAAAATAGTTACATCTTTGAAGTATTACAGCTATCTAATGGTTTTGTTTTTCTTAATTTAATATTAAGAAACTATGCATGATCCTTTTTGGAAACAGAGGCCTATAGTTGCCTTTCCAGGAATAACATGAACCCAGAATGTTTTACAATTAATGAAAAGCAACTGTTAATTATGGCTCCTGCCTTGCTACCTGTAATATCAGCCTTCTAAACCTCTCATTCAGGCAGTAAGGTATTGATGATCAAAAAGGCTTTAAGTGCAAGGTGGTGATGTTGTATGCAAAAGATCACAGTGCCACAGCTGGAGATGGGCACTTGTTGCTGCCCTACTCATGACCAACAGATACTTCAACTTGCCTATATGTAGAGGAAACTCAAGTTTTATGGTGCTGGGAATATATATAACTTTTGTTTCCTTGGAAAAAAGTATAAAATGTTATGAGCTCTGTGAGAAATTCTGAAATCTAAGCTTTTTTAGTGTAGGAGTAACATCATCTCCGAAGGTGTTATAGGTGTGTTCAAAACAGTTTAGTGTTTTAAAACCCACCATCCACTTCACATGCATTTGTATGACTATAACAGAAAGAGATGGGAGGAAGTATAGACAAGGATGTGGAGAAATTGGAACCCTCACACTTCCTCATAAACTGTTGGGATAAAATATGGTACAGTCTCATTGGGAAACATTTTGGCTGTTCTTCCAAAAGGTAATCAATGAAATATGATTTCAACACCCAAATTCCACTGTTAGGTGTATATACTAAAGAATAATAGCAAGCACTTAACCAAGAACAAGTGCATACATGTTTGTAATTTCACTATTCACAATAGGTAAAAGTTGAAAATTTCCTCAATGTCTGTAACTGGATAAAATGAATGAAGATATTGTAGTATGTACATAAAATGGAATATTATTCATTTATAGAGGTTAAAGTACTACACTATCAACCACAAAAATGAACCTTGAAAGCAACACAAAAGGCAACACATGTGATTCCCCTTGTAGAGACTAGGAACTAGGAAGAGGATGGGGAAAAACTGTCTTACAGGTAAAAGGATTTTAAGTTATGGTGATATAAATGTTTTGAAAGTAAATAGAGGCGGTGGTTGCACAGCATGACTGTATTAAATACTTCTGAATCATTCATTTTAAAAGTTTAATTTTATGTTATAGTAATTTCCTTTCAATCATTATTTAAAAAAAAATCTACCACCATTGATTTACTCAATAAACATTTATTGATGTATTAGGATTTTGACTAGGTGCTAGAAATGCAAAGCCAATAGGGCTTCCCTCTAAGAAATTTAATATAATATAAAACAACAGTAGATTACAGGTATGAAGTTTCAAGAAGTAATCTAGTGCTTACAGATTACCTGTTGTGAACAGCTATCTGAATATGCTAAAATGTCTACATTACTTGTTTTTAAATACTTTTAAAATTATAAGATTATGTTTTGTCAGAGATGGATGTTCCACTGCCATTCAAATATTATAGATGCTTGAGTTCAGCAAAATAACCCAACATAGTCCAATAGTCCAGAATAGTAGTGGGTTATCAGTAGAATTGGCAATGTCAGTAATTGTTGACTTGAGCCTTTCACAGCTCAACATATTAATATGGCGTTACTTTTTATACCCTATTCTTATGTTTTTCGGCTGGATGGTTAAGACCAAGTTAAAGCAAGACCTATATAACTCAAAATGTAACTTCTGTATCTGATAAGGTCAGTCAAATCCTCTCAAGATTAACCCTGAAATCATGTAGATTAGCTTGTAGATCTTCTCTGTGTGTTAGCTATCTGAATGAGTCATGACCATTGCTTGACGAAGTTGCTCTCTCTGAAAGCCTGAGAGAATGTTTTCTCTCAAAGTGACTCTCCTTAGGCACACTATACATAATGGATTCCTTTCCTCTGTGGCCCCTAATATTCTTGAAGAGAAAATTTGGGACACTGCTGAGTTACAGGATATTACAGTACAGGTTCTCTTATGTCCTGAGTCTTCACTTGAAGGGCTAAGGCCAAAATATTGGCTATCTTTGTAGCCCTTCTTTTTCTACAATTTTTGGTCTGCATACTTAAGTTGTTAACTGTTATCCAGTTTAGTGATATTATTACCCTATAACAGAGGCAGTTGAGTTCAATATTACTATCTTTCTGAGTATCAAATGCCTTAGACATAACATGGAATAGATATTTTCCAACAGTCATTGATATTCTAAACCATAAATCTCTGTAGAATGTGAAAAAAACAATTACATATTTTTACACAAAACAAAAAAGGGGATATAAATGAAGCTCTGCTTTGTAGTTAAAAAAAATCTGTATATACAAAATAGCATAGATTTAAAGTTACTTTCTCTTAGTTCAGTGAGAAGAAAGATCATTACTAATAGTGTTCAGACAAGATATCATGTCTGCATCTTGTACTGTGAATGTCTACTGCAAAGACAACAATATGCAATATATTAATTGCAACTGTCCAACTCATTGCGATTTATTTCTCATTAAAGTTAATAAAAACAGAAATTTTAAGATTATGTATGTTAACACAGTTGCAGAAGTATGTGACCTTCACAATGAGTGATAATGAATGTCACAGTGAGTGTGATTCAACCTTTATGAAGAAAAGAAGGCGTGAGATCACTGTGAAAGGCAAGTGGGTTTTAGTAAGGGGTCAGCTATGAGGGTAGGAGTGTGAACAAAAGCCTGGGAATGCAAGTGATGTCTTCGGAGCCAAATAGGAAGCAGGTGGAGAAATATTTTGGGTAGCAGATTTGTTTTTCCACTTTTATAATTGAGAAGATTTTAATCTTGAACTTAAAATTAGACTCTATGCACTTTTATATTCATCTTTAATTTTTTTTCTGTGAAACTATGTAGCATAATTCTAGCCTCTCTCCCATACAGTGGAAAGAAGTTGTCAAAAGATAAGCGTCATTCTCCTCACATCATGAGCCTGAAATTTGCAGGATACTGTGGTCCTAAGGAAGTTTCCACATGACGTAACATCAGATCTTCTCCCATTATCATTGTGGTTGTCTTTCTTTGGAAGCACTGTATTTTGTCAGAGTTCCTTTCCTGGAGCAGTTCCAGGAGACAAACAGAATTTTGCATCTAGGTTGAATTAATGCAATTAACAGCAGTAGCATGTATGCATAGAGTAACTGTATAATTTATTTTTCTTTTTGTGTGTGTATTAGGTACAGGGCTTCACTACACAGCTTGGATTCATAGTGGTCCTCCTGTTTTCAGCCTCTCCAGCACTGGAATTGCAGACGTGCACCAGCATACCTGGTCTTAGTGACTGACTCAGCATACGCAGGAGTTGGGGCCAGTGGGACATGTAGTACCAGGGATTGAACCATCCCTGCACCTGCCTAAGCAGATGCTTAGACTACTGAGTTGTCTTGCTGTAAGCTGTTTTTGCTTGGACAACTCCCAGTGTTGCCTCCAATGTTGGTTCAGTTTCCTTATCAAAGTCTCCCAGCTCTTCGTAATCTGACTCAGCCTCTGTAGTCAAATGATTGAATATTTTAAGCAGTTGCCATGGACTTTGGGTCTTTGTTTCACCAGCAACACTTCCTCAGATTTTTGTTGAAATTATTTTACAGAGGAAAACTTTTCATTTCACAAATAGAATTAGGTTTAACATGCTTTTTTGGAAGGGCAATATGTAATTTAGGTTGACATTTAAATTACCAAGCCTTTTTTTTTTTATCTCCTAAAGGTTTAGGCAATGGAATGGTAGTAGTTACTGGAAAAGAGATGGGGGTTAGAATAGAAAATTTAAAAGTTTTTTTAATTTTTATTTATTTATTTGGTACAGGGTCTTGCTATGCAGCTGAGGGCCAGCAGGGCATGTGGTACTGGGAATTGAACATGGTTCTTTGTGACTGCAGAGCTATCTCCCCAGTCTCCCTCCTCCTCTTCCTCTTCCTCTCCTCCTCTTCCTCCTCCTCCTTCTTCTTAGCAGTATTGGGAATCAAACTTGGGACTTTGAGCTTGTCAGGCAGGTGCTTAATCTGCTGATCTATCTCCCTGGTCCTACCTCTCATCTATTTATAATTTAGTAATATGGATGACATGCTTATTTTTTTTTTTTTAATCTAATACCAGTTTTCTTACAATTAGTGATCAACAGCACAGAAAGTAGCAAATTAAATGTCTGGGTAATTTGGAGGTAAGTAAAGTGGAATATTCCCAAAATTTGGTATTTTGTTTTGAAACCATAAATCTTAAATTCCTTGAAATTTGAGCCCTTTTCACTGCTCCAGCTCTTGTACCTTATGTACTGGAAATTAAAACAGGATTTTAAAATCACCTTCTCATTTTCTAACAGTACTGTAGAAGTGAGTCCTTGCTTCAGCAATCATGGAAATTAAGACAGGTATTTGGAATGAGTTTGCAGGAAAATCTTTTACTTGTAACGTAAGAAAAGGAAGGGGGTTGACACAGCACTGACAAAGTTCCATTTGGTTCCTTAGCAAGGGAAAATGAGAGAAAATAAGGAAAGTGCTTCAGTTCATGGAAGTGACATTGATATAGGGAAAATGAAGGTGGCTTCCAGCCTGCGAGGTGTCAGATATGCCAAATCCATGTTCCCCAAGGCAAAGAATGAATTTTAAGGAATAATAATGGTGGAGAGTAGGAAAACTACTGACAGAGATAGCTCCTGAGAGGCAGGAGGGGAGCCAGAGGGAACAAGGAGCCCATTGTTCATGAGAAGTTTTTACAGAGCAAAAATGGCAAAGTGGATACAACATTGGACAAAACTATGATCAATAAAATTCTAAGCAGAACCACTTACACAATATTGATCCGGTGGAGAGGCAGTTCATGTAGCAAGTGTACATGGAAAGAACAGGGACCAAATTTAGGAAAAGGTGCATTAGTAGGTCTTCATTACCCCTGGGTGATTGACGTCTGTCTAGACTTTACTGGATCAGGTGTCACCAATCTGATCCCCCAGAGAGGCATACAGGCCTGATATTCCATCTTTATCTTGAGGCTTGGCCTCCAACAGATGCACCTCTGGCCACATGACAATGTGTTCTCATTCTCTGAACTGGCTCTCTTGAGGCTCCAGCCTTATCAGACTGCCTGTAATAGTCTTAGCTACCTTAGCTATCTGTAATAAAATGCACAGGGCTGAAGAAGAGGATCGGAGTGGTCCTGCAGCAAAGGCACAGGGACTGTCTTTCTGAAGTCCTGTGCTTGGCTGGAGTCTGTTCAATCATCGTCTCACTCCTGGCTTTGCAGCTCTGGAGAAATCCTTATGGCTTGTGGGGACAACTAGGGCTGCTACGAGATGACTGCCTTCTCTTGAGGAAGTCTCAGTCGTGTGAGGCTGTGCTGGAATCGAAGGTGACCCTTGGTGTAGGACCATGGAGAGTTCTGGGTGCACTGCATACCCCTATAAATCTCTTGTCTTGGTGGACTCTGTTTTGAAGGGAAGTCAGGTAGGCTAGATAAATTAAGGATAATGAGCCTTGTTTTGTCAACAGACATTCCCTGAGTGACTAACATACACATATGCAGAGCTGAGACATGATTTGACCCAGAGTTTTACAAAATAAAGGTCAAACTTTATTCTGCTTTTAGTTGCCTATTGATAATCTGTGGGCCCAAGTGAAGGGTCATGGTAATTAGCAAAAATACTTTTAGGTTCCTGATTATGTCAAAAGAATAAACAAGACCCATATTTTCAGGGAGTAACACCTTGAGGGTACAAGAATTTGTCCTTAGTTCCTATGGTGACTTAAGAGTATGTCATAATTATTAATAATTTAAATACAATCAAATTTACCCTAATTACAAACAAAAAATAGAATTAACATTATTAAATGTTAATATCATCTATGTATAATACCCAGTGAAGCATTTATTCAATGTACTTGTAGAATATTGTTGCATACAATATATGAAGGTGGCCAGGAAGAATCATGACAGGACATTCACAACAGTCAACAAAGGGAAAAATGGCTGAAGGGTATCAAGTCTTTCATTGCCTGAAAACCGCAATTAGTTTGGATAGAATTCTAATTTCCTTTATTTTAAACCCTCTTACTAAATTTATTGGGTTGTCAGAGCACTTTAGATGGACAGCACTCACAATCTTTTAATCTCAGCAGGCGATGGATCTTTCAATCTTTCTTCTCAGGCTTCCTAATAGGAGAGTTAATTGAAAGCAAAAATATAGTTCATGTCTTTTTCTTCTTTTATTTCTCTTCTCCCTACTCTCCTGCCCTTTCTCTCTTCTTCCTTTTCTATTTTTCAATTTCTTTCTCTTCTCTTTCTCCTCTGTCTAAATTAAATCCTCTTCCCCAAGAAAACCTTCCTCAAAATTTAAACATGTTCAATTTCTTGTTTTAGCAAAACAAAGACCCTTAATTGCTACACATGATAAAAATGTGGCATCACAAGCCAAGCGAATTGTTTCCAAAGTGAACTTTTGTCACATAAAGCAGAAGAGCAACATTGTACAAAGAGCAATATTTTTATTGGTTTATTTCATTTAACTCTTGTATACATCTGAAACTGTCTTTGAGACACACAGCTTAGAATACTAAATTATATTATCTTCTATTTTGACTTAGTGTATTCAGTAGAATTTCATAAATACATAGCATTGACTATAAATTAAATACTTATCACTAGGAAATTTCCCTAACAAATATTTTCAGCTAGTTGTACTTAAATGGTAGGTATCAAAAATTTTTTTCTTAGAGCAGGCCATCTTTCTATAATTTTTTCTATTTGTAGAAGATTGTTATTACAATCGAAAATATTTCAATTACAACTTCTCTCTGCTCTTTGCCACCACCATGGAAGGTTGTGCCACACTGTCTTGGAGCCAGATGAGTACGCACTGAAACCTCCAGTAACTGTGCTTCTGCTACAGCAACCATTGAAGAACAGCAGCCATGGCCCGACGCTGTCCCATGGCCTCAAAAGGACCACGAGGTGACTAAGAATGTGAGCAAACGAAGGCACAGCCACTGTTGCGGACGCCTCACCAAACACAACAAATTCATGTGGAACATGATCTGGGAGGTGTGCGGCTCTGCCCCTTAACGAACGGTGCGCCATCGAGGTCTCCAAGAACAAACTCGCCCTCAAGTTCATCAGGAAAAGGGTGGGGATGCACATCCCAGCCAAGAGGAAGCGTGAGGAGCTGAGCAACGTGCTGGCCGCCATGAGAAAGGCAGCTGCCAAGGACTGAGCCCTCTGGAATAAAGCTTTGCAGGAAAAAAAGAAAAACAGGTAACATGTTCACGTGGTTAGGACAAGAACTATGTTAGTATCTCCTTAACCTTTGTGCTGTGCCCTAAAATAATCAACAGAGAAATTTGGTTCATATACAAACATGCATGTATATATTTCCTGTTCTCCAGGCGGTGGAGGAAAAGCCACCTTTCTCTACTGTTGGTGGGAGTATAGACTGGTGCAACCACTGTGGAAATCAGTGTGGAGAGTCCTCAAAAACAAACAAACAAACAACAACAAAAAAAACAAACAAACCAAAAAACCGACAAAAACAATAAAAGTCTAGGACTAGGGGTTCCATTCCACTCAGCTATGCCTTCTTCTTGGCATCTTCCTGAAAGAATTAAAAGTATCATAACCAAAGTGAAATATGCATGCTCATGTATAGCAGCGCAGTTCATAACAGGTAAATCATGGAAACAGCCCAAATGCCCAACAGTGGATGAATGGATAAAGAGGATGTCTGTTTTTTTTTTTTTTTGTATCCAATAGAATACTGCTTTGCCATAAAGAAGGATGAGCTTGAGACATTCCTAAGTAATGGATGCACATTGAAATCACACTTTTACGTGAAATAAACTGGATGCACATATAAATACTACAGTATTTCTCTGTTGTGAGAAAGAAAAAGTGAAAATAGAGACCAAAATGATAATAGGTATTGTGAAAAGAAAATGTTCTAAAGGGAAAGGGAACTAGGGGTGGGGAGAAAGGAAGGAAAGAAAGGAAAAAAGAAGATGAGAAAAAAATGCAACAACTCTTTTGTAAAGAAGAGGAAGAGGGGATGGAGGGAGGGGAGTAGTGAAAAAAAGAATCAAGTTGTATCTCATACATGTACAAATTGGCTATGAGGAATGTGATCATTATGTATACCTAAAATGTAGCAATGTACTGAATTAATTTAAAAAAATAAAATAAAACTTTCCTGTCCTCTTTAAAAATATAAAACAGGAGAGGGAGAGAAAGGAAGAGGGTTGTAAAAAAGAATTAAGAGGTATTTTGTGTATGTGTCAGCTCTGCACGATGCATGTGATCATTATGAATTATGAACACATACTAACAAAAACCAAAAATCAGTAAAAGTAAATAAATAATTAATTAAATAAATAAGTAACTCCTTTCTCCCCTGGCGTCTAGCACTCTCAAGTTACACTATAAGTAAAGATCAATGGCCAAGTGAGTAAACTGCTAGACCAAAAGGTGTGCTTATGATTTTTTTATATTAATTTTATTGAGAAAGAAATAGGAATGAGACAGTTCCAAAGCAGGTTAGTAGGACAGTTACAATAATTAATGCATTGCATATTGTTGTCTTTGTAGTAGTTTCTTACAGTACCAAATGCAGACATGATATCTTGTCTAAGCACCATTAGTTCAAAATTTTGTTCTCATTAAACTAGGAGAAATTAGCTGTATATCTATGCTAACTATTTAGTGTATACACACACACACACACACACACACACATATATATATATATACATATATATACATATATATTTTTTCACTACAAAATGGTCCTTTTATATCCCCCGCTTATGAATTAATTTCAGTTTTGATTATTAGCTGTTAGGCAATGTCATGTCAAATGTAATTTAAAGTAAAACAATATTGGACCCTAGCGCTACTAAAATCTTTGCTTTCCCAACTCAGAATAAATGCTTCTCTTTTAAATCTTAGTAATGCATAAAAATAAACTTTGTTTTTAAAATTTTAATAGCTATGAGCTCATACGTATCCAAATTGAAAATTCTGCATGCAATATCTGTCCTCTTCTTTTGGCTGCAGCTGTTCCTTGAATATAGATAAATCTTGGCCAGCAGAAGGATATACAGTATGGAACTGAAAGTTTTAAGCTTAAAATGGTAAAATATATCAATATTGGCAATATTATAGAATCATGGGATTTAATTTCTTTCAGGAGCAAATTCTTTCCTGAAATATGTGGGGCTTTAACACTAACAATAATCAGTAATTTTATGAATTGGGCACAAAGGATAAATTTGGGAAGGCATATCAGAAGCCTTGTATTTCAACTGCTTTTAAGTAAGGATAGTCTTTATTGCTTTGCATCTACACAGGTAACCATGAGGCTTGAAGCAGACCTGACTATCTCCAACCTACTTACTGGCAGAAGTGTTACTGTCCCCATGGAACTGGTTTCAGCACCAAGGCTGTCATCTGCAAACACAGGGTGTTGTGAAGGAGGTAAGACAGGACAAGGAATTTTGTAGGCAGGTCTGGGGACATCTGGAGGCTTTCTGACGTGCAGGAGTGCCAGACGGAGAACTTGGACCACAGATGTTTGTTTAAATCTTCCTACCTAATGTCCCTGGCCTTATTTCAGTCTATAAAAGGAAACCACTTCCTTTTGTTCTGCATGGACAGCCTTATTCACCTTCTAGCTGCCTGCACCCAGGTATTAAACCACATGCCTCGTTGCTTCCACAAAAGGCATTGATGTGTCTGCCTCATTCACTCATTTGTCTTGCATTCCTTATTATAGCAACCAAAGTCTTTGAGGACCACCTTCTATGGATTGCTTGAACTTGAAAGATTAGAAAAACAGGTAGCTCACTGAGTAATCACATCTTTGACAATCATTCCTATACCATAAGACTGTAGGGTTATTTATTTATTTTATTTTTTAATGTATTTGGTTGTTATAAGGTCTCACTATGCAGCTCAGACTCATAGTGGTCCTCTTGTACTCAGGATCCCCAGCGCTGGGGTTACAGGAGTGTGCCACTATGCCTGGACTCTGTGGCCAGCTCAGCCTGCCCTGCGGGTGGGGCTGGTGCTGAGTATTGACCGTGGTCTCTGTGCTTGCCTAGCTTTAGTCTGCTGAGCTGTCTCACTGGCCCTGTAACTCTATTTTTGAAGAATCATCCCATAAGTGATGAGTTGGAATTAATCACTATTCTTGTATTATTCTTGTATTCTTTTGTTATGGACTTTACCATTAAAGATCTTTTGTTTTTTTTCCAGTACAAGGGTTGAACTCAGGAACTTGTGCTTTCTAAGCCACTGCTTATTCTACTGAGCTATCTCCATGGCCCTATTAAAGATCTTACAAATAATATATTTTAGAATTTTAAAAATGAGAAGTAATTACTGAGGGCTTGGAAAATACAGAAAATGTAAAGGAACAAAAAATATAGTTTGGGTCTATTATTTGAAAAAATCACTAAGAATTTGCCACCCATTAAATCTTTGTTCTAAAAAGTTTTTAAAACATCCTCAAGTTAGTTAGATGTTATATGCCCTCCTTTTGTTATTAACGATCTGATATGCTTTTTTACTAGAATGTCTTCAGAGTTATTTTAATGGCTGTGTAAAATAACCACATTTAACCTATATACTGAAAAATGCTTCTTTTTATATAATGGACAGTAGAAAGAAACTATTTTTAAGGCTTTCTCAGGTGAACAGATGAAACTGCTCAAGGTTAGAGCAACTGTCCTGCAGCTCTGGCTGCTCAGATAGATCTAAT
Source organism: Ctenomys sociabilis (assembly GCA_004027165.1). Taxonomy (NCBI): domain Eukaryota; kingdom Metazoa; phylum Chordata; class Mammalia; order Rodentia; family Ctenomyidae; genus Ctenomys; species Ctenomys sociabilis. The sequence goes on from PVKA01014436.1 coordinate 29,658, forward strand.
GACCAACTTTGAAGACAGAGAAGATCAATGATTCTATAATCTGTTCTGCAGTGGGGTAGAGGCCAAGAGGCAGGCCGGGGGACTCTCCTTAAGGCTACATTGTTTTTTTCTCTGGAGGTTTAAGATGCACACATTTTGTATTACAGACACAGATACACATTCTTAGAGCTACTGAAACATCTTCGTTGCATCTTTGAATGTTCTTACGGTTTGTTGTCCCTGTGCCATGCCATCCTGCCTCGGAGCCAAACGATTACGGAGTGAAAGTTCTACAAACTGTGAGCTAAACAAAACTTTAACATTGGGAATTTTGTCTCAGCAGTGAGAAAAGTAAACAAAGACATTTGGGAAGCTCTTATATATTTTAGAATATTCTCTTAAAATAGATTCTTCAAGATAGCAGCATTGAATATGGTGGAGCATGAGGTGAAGAAGTACTATTCATGCTGCAGAGTGTTTATTGAATCTCATCCTTTCAAATATTGGAGATACTTTTAAGAAACAATTCTACTAATTTAGTAGGCCAACCAATGGTATGACATTTTGTCATTTTATTTTATTTCAATACCTTAAATTTTGCTTTTCAAGTAAATTTAGATTTAAACTAAACATACAAGGCTAATAGAGTGAGGTCCTTCATTTATATTATACTATTGTTAGCTTTCTGCATAGGCATAAAATAGTTGTTAAAGTCAAGAATGGTACATTACTATTAATTAAAGTTGAGATTTTATTCAGATTTCAGTACTTTTCCCACTAATAATCATTCTATCTTTCAGGATCTAGCTTCAGATAATGCATTTTAGCCATAAACTAAGTCTCCTTAGTTTCCTCTGGTCTGCTACAATATTTTAAAAATTTTAATATTTTAATAATTTATTTTCTTTTTTTCAATGACCATTTTCATGAAAGAGTTCTGAGGAGAATTGACCAGATTTTCCAGAATTTTATTTAATTATGAAAATGTTCAATTTTGGCTTGGCAGATTTCTTTTTTTTTTCTTTTTGGCAAGTCTAGAATAGACTGGGTTATAGGTTTTGGGGGAAGAATGTATTCAGGATGAAGTAATCTTATTATCCCATCATGCCACTGTGTCTTCGTTATCTGCGTGTCTTGACCACTCGGTAAAGGCTGTGTCTGCAATTTTCTCTCTGTAAATCATTTCCCTTTCCACGCCACACTCTTTGGCAGTTGGTGTCTAAGACAGCCCATACTCAGAGGAGTGGAGGAAGGAGGGAAAATAAAGTTGCACTTAGTGAAAGTGAAAGTTTTATGTTAGGCTAAAAAATGGTTCCCTAAAGATAGCTATATTCTAAACTCTTGTCACTGTTCATTTTTATAGTACAGGCACTAAACCATTGCCACAGACATGTCCCAACTCCTGGCTATTAAGAACATGTCTTTAGAAAAATTGTCTGCCATGAAACCAGTTCCTGGTGCCAAATATGTTGGAGCAGGGTTTCCAAAGCACAAGTTTCTAGAAATGTGATTTAATTGAAGATCTGGGGGAGAGGGAACATCCTGTACTCTCTGAATGGGCTGACATACTTAAGTACATAGATCTTTACAAGACAGAAATAAAATGAGAGAAAATAATTGTGAAGACAGAGGTAGGAATTAGAGTGGTATGGCCAGATGACAACAAACAATATAAAAATGATGGAGATGGTTTTAGAGACAATTTTACATAAACATACTGAAAATCAGAGTCCCCACATCCTTGGAAACAAAAGTAAAGTTGATATAAAGGGCCATTTTTTATTTATCTGATTGCTAAAAACTATGACTATCAATTATATCCAGTAACCATGATATATGTAGGGACAAATATTTGATAAGGACTCCATATTTTTTTCTTTTGCTTGAAGTCATTTCCTTCAAATCAGCTTTTCTTAGAATAGAAGACTTTCTCCTTTCATCTTCCTTACTGTCTCTTCAGAAAGTCACAGTGGCACCAGACTACTTATGAGTCATGAGTTCCTCTAAAGCTCGAGTAACACCAGAGTGGACACACCTCCTCATGGGGAGAGTAGGAAGCAAGTACATGAGAGTGTGTTACATACCAAAAATCACTGGTGAATAGCATGTGCTCATGCCAGAGAAGATGGCCACATGAATAATGTTAGTGCAAATGAATAGCATAAGGTTTATCTTGTCTTAATACCTAATTCTCTTGAGTGTCCTCTAGTGACTTAGAGGAAACTCACATTCAAGACCCATTCTTACTGGTTTCTCTCTCTCTTTTTTTTGGCTGCATCATCAAGAGACCCTCGTTTCCATGTGATTGTAACCTACCAGCCCTTGATCAGCTATGTGCTTTTCTCTGGGTGATTCTGTTATGTCACCGGCTTCACAGAGCCCTGACTTACTCTTGGGTTCTGTCAGCATCTGTTCTAGACACTTTGTGGGAGGTGATGTTTACTGGTTTATGCTAGTGCCTTCCTTTTAGGCAGCTCCCCTTAACTTCCGGGGTCCATGTTTGACCTAATTTGGAAAGAAGGTGGCTGTATGTTGTTCTCTAAATACCACACCTAGAAACCTCAGACTACTCAAGTTGCTCCTCTAGCCAGCCTAACAAACCAGCACCAGTCCCAGAGGCCTTTTTGGAGTAGAACCTTAATAAGCACGTTTTGTTTACTGTTAAGAGGAAGGCTTGCACACCTACATGGAGGCCAGTTTTTTTCTCACTTGTTAATTGCTGGTTTTGAAGTCCTGTTGCTTCTCATCTCCTTGTAAAGGTGTTTTATGCATTACTTGGGTGTTAAACATTTTATCTGTTTGTTGTGTCCCCACTTTCATTTTTTAATGTTGGGAAGTTTTTATTCAAGGCCATGTAATTGTCTGCATTTTCCTTTAGTAATTCTTTTAAAATAGAAAGTTTATCATATGTTTTATGGGAGATTACTTTTCATAGTATTTCAAAAATTGACTTTCTAAAACGATTTGGCTGCTTGGTAACAAGCGAGGATATACACACTCATCTGCTTCTTCCAAAGGGTTCAACACCAAACTCAGTGTTTGTTTGTTTGTTTCATGTGGCAAAACCAGGCTTTATTTTGGAAAAGACAATTTAATTGTTTTTTGGTGGAGGGCACGGGCAAGAAGGGGTACCTCAGGCTGTAATGTCCCCCCAAGGGTGGGCTGAGAGCTAAGCTGAGCCTCAGGTAGGTTTCTTGGTCCCAGTGCTCCCTTGTACAGCTGTCTCCCCATGGGCTCTGGGGCAGCCTCAGGAGAGGTACGGGCTGGAGAGGCTGCTGTGGCCCATTCACTTGGGCAGGATATCAGAGGTCTCAGACACCAACTTCCCATCGCAGGTCTCAATCTTTTTCACAACCACAGGAAACTTGGTGCAGGTGAAGCCAGGACTTTGGAGGCCCCCATAGGGTGAATTCACCATTCCTGCATAGCCACTGGTGGACTTCGTGTGGATACTCAAGTTCTGCATCCCAGCCTCCAGCCTGTTCTCTTCGCCCTCCAGCAGCTTGCCGTAGATGGCAACCTTAATGTCCAGGTCCAGCTCAACATTCATGAGTTCCTGGTACTTGCACAGCTGCCAGGCAATGTTCTGCTTGGCCTTCTGCAGGAAGCCTCCAGTAGGGCCAGCTTAGCATTGGCATTCTTAATGACCATCTCCCCACGATACTTGGCATCAGCAATGGAATCCTCCAGAGATGTTCTCTGGCCTTCGAGGGCCTCAATCTCCTCCTGCAGGCAGCTGAAGCTATAGTTCATCTCAGAGATCTCAGTATTCATGCAACAGAGCTCATTCCCATGCTTCCCAGCCAGTGTCTGCAACTTTTCATACCTGATCTGGTACATGATCTCAACCTTGGCCCAGCTGCGGTTGGCAATCTCCTCGTGCTGGGCCTTGAGGAGCGGCTATTGTCCATGGACAGCACCACAAGATATGTCCAAGATCTGAGACTGCAGCTCACGTGTCTCCTCTTCATACGGCTGCGTGAGGAAGCGAATCTCGTCAGTCAGCCGTTCCAAGCATGACTCTAGCTCCATCTTGTTCATGTAAGCTTCATCCACATCCTTCTTAATGAGGACAAATTCACTCTCCATTTCTGTATACTTGTTGATCTCATCTTCATCTTATTCTTGAAGTCCTCTGCTAGCCCCTGCATGTTGCCACACTCTGCCTCCAGCTTCATTTTCTCCTGACCCAGTGAGTCCAGCTGCTGCCGGGGGTTGTTGTAGCTTTTGAACTTGACCATGTTACTCTGGGATGTCTTCTGCTGCTGCAGGAGGCTCCACTTGGTCTCCAACATCTTAGTCTGCTGCTCCAGAAACCGAACCTTGTTGATGAAGGAGGCGAACTTGTTGTTGAGGTTCTTGATCTGCTCCTTCTTCTGAATACACACAGCCTGGATGTTGGGGTCCACCTCTAGGTTCAGGGGGTTCAGCAGGCTCTGGTTCACCTGGAAAGCCGTGATGCTCCCCACACAACCAGCCCTGCCATAGCTGCCCAACCCCAGGGTGCCCCGGAAGCTGCCACTGCTGCCCATTTGGGAGAAGCTGGAGGAGCTGAAGTGGGAAGCGGACCCCCTGGTTAGAATAGGCTGCTGCAGGCCCAGGGGCAGGAGGTGGACACCTTGTAGGACTTCTGGGTCACAGTTATGGACATAAGAGTAGAGGCTGGAGTGGACACAGGCGAGTTGAAGAAGGAGAATGGAGAACGCGCTTCTGGATGGTGCCAAACTCTGTTTTGAGTAATCTTTCCTCCTCTGATGAGGTAAGAAGTCACCCTCATTTTCCTTTAATATATTTATTCTTTTCTATTAATTGGACTTCTATTTCAAACAGTGCTAATTAATCTCTCACTTGCATCCAAATATTTATAAATCATACAGACAGTCAGAATGAGGAAAAGAGACTAGACACTGCATTGAGAAAGAGCTGGACTTGTGGAGGAGGAAAATAAAATGAAAGACATGTCATAATCTATTTTTCTCAGAATAAGGATTCACCACGCGCACATCATTTAATTCTTTTTAAATAATTTCCTCTATCCCCTAGGCACTGTTTTTCTTTTGCGTTTTCCATTTCTTTCTCCTAGTTGCTCCGATTGTGTGGATTGCATGACATTTGAAAGATGAACAGCAGAGGGCAGCGAAAGCGCGTATCGATGAGTATAAACTGTGCAGCTCAAAAGAAAGGCAGAATGGAGCAGAGTTTTTTGTGACCCATTGCTACTGTGCCTCTTTTTCTTAATAATACAGGCTTTAGCTCAGCAGCCACCAGTGCAGTAGGAGAGCCGGCATGTGAAGACCATTGACTAGTGCCAGAGAGCTTGTACAATCAAGTACAGCCCATTTGAATCTTGCTCTATAAAATGCATTCACCATTCGTTTGTGTTTTTCATCGAAGAGCAAATGGTTATGATGCCACATCTGAATGCTTGGAGAACGAACCATTAGAACTTTGATTTTCTGATTATCTTTCACTTTTCCTACAATGGACATATTCAAGTTACATGATGAGAAAGAAAACATGCTATAAACATCAAAACCCTTCCTGTTTCTAACATTCAAAATTTACTGCAAATTATGACAGAAATGTGTTTATGGTGGGACAGGCAAGCAGAAAACATCTATTGGGTTGTATTTTTCTATACTGTTAGTCGTGGATGTTGAATTCTTAACTACAGAGAAGATGGAGGCATGGGAAAGTGACAGTGAGAAAATAAAATACACCCCTGGAGCGCAGGCTTACTTGAAGCTGCCTACATGGGAAGTCTTGCTGCTGGTGGCTCCAGGCCTCCGAAAATCTCCTTTGCCTGTTCCCCGAAGGCACTGCTCTGCAAGGCTTGGGAACCACATCAGGGACTGGAAGCTTCTCCCTAATGGGGTGGCTCTCACTCCAGCAAGGGGCACGGGCACTGGGATCTCACTGCGCAGGTGCTGCTGCTGGATGAGCTCCAAGCTGGGCTCAGATGACCATCTCTCCCAGATCAGTTCTAGTTCACTCTGCTCAGCACTGGCCTTAAATTATAATCTCAATTGAATTTCATAGGCCTACCTTGTCACCTTGTCATTGAGAATGTTGTTACCATAGAGAAATGCATTAAAAGTTTCAAAGAATTGGTGTCTTTCAAAATGTCATCTCTTTGTACTTTTCTAAAGGTTAGCATATGTATTAACAAGTGACAAAGAAGTAGAAGATCTTCTTTATTCAGGGGTCACTAGCAGCCTGGGAAGTAGAAATGGAGTCTAAGCAGCTACATTTAAGGACAAATTGGAACTCACGACTAGATTTGAAATCAATGCAAAGCAGCTCAGGTCAAAACATTCAAAGCTGCCAGCAGGCAATAAACCCCTCCCCACACTTTCCGCAAAGCATCTTGAAAGTATCAAATTGTCTAGGATTTAGAATTATTTGCTGAAGTCCTTTGCTAATATTTCACTTTGAGTATAATTTGCATATGCGTTTTTGTTAGTGAGTGGGAAAATTTTTCCTCTAGAAATTTAAACCTGCAGCTTTAGAAAGTTTTCATTGTTATCATTTTATGTTTTGTTCAGCTTTCCATTGTTTCCCAGCCCCTATACTAAATTTTCCTAGAGCAAATATATCTCAAGTGTGAGAAAAAACCCAAAACATGCTGGCAGAATAATCACCCAAACAATATCCAGTTTCTCACCTTAGGAACCTGTGAATATGTTATAATGCACAGCAAAAGGGATTGGTGGGTTACACAGTTTGAAAAGGGCAGATTAACCTGAAATATTTAACTGGGTCTAAACTGATCATGTAAGCTCTTCAAAGTAGAAAATCTTGTCTGGTTACAAGTAGAAGATGTGCTGTTCCCCAAACTATCAAATCTGAATGCACAAGGTGGGTAGGAATTCAGAGGAACAGTTGACCAGAGTCCAGGATTCCAGAGAGGAGCTGCAGCTGTTTTGTGCCTGATGCCAAGGGCTTTGACCTTGGGTGAGAGTGGAATGGCAAGTTGGTAAGGCTGTTTGTTATGTGTGTGTTTGCACCAGTACACCGAGTTGGTCCAAATGGTGTGGGTCGCAGTGAGACACAGACTCTTGGTCATGGGTGATGCAGAACTAGATGCTCATTGAAAGAGGAATGACTTTTGATTGCTGTAATTGTTTTACCTGATAACGAAGACTGTGAGATTCTTTTCTTTTTTCTGGGTTGCACAAGAGGCTTTATTTTTTTGTACTTGTTCATTTAAATTTTTGTCCACAAACAGTAAGACAAGAACACATGTAAATTCCATGGTACAATGCAGCGCATACTTAACGTAAGTCAGCTGTACAATGGCAATCATAAGGAAAACCACAGTTAAAATAGAAAAACTATTCACCAGGTATACTAGGAAGCTATTTTTGAGCTTCTGGGGAATCAAACCAAGGGCCTTGTGTTGGAGTTAAAAACTGTTCCCAAGAATCTATAATAGCTGGTTTGGTGCCAGTGACTAACGTTTTCTTTCAAATGTTCCAGTGACACCTGAGCTCTCACTGGGTAACAAGCACTGATAATGAACAGCAGGACTCAAAAGTAGTAGCTCACCTTTTCCCAAGTGTTTGAAAATTTCTTTAGTTTCTTCCACAAACTTATTCAAGATTTTACTCTTCTCCTTAGTTCTTGGCTTAAGACTTCAAGGATATCTCTGTGTTAATCTTTATAGTCATTTCTTCTATCTAAAAATTCCCCCACCACTTTCTGTACATTGTCTACCTTCTTTGACATTCACATATTAACCTCCTTTTCAGATCTTTTTGCCCTCTGTCCATTGTTTCCGGTCTTAGAAACTGTCTTTATAAACAAAGCAGCTTCTTTATGATTCTCTTGTAAATACACGTTCATCTTGCTTGGAAATTCAGAACTTATAATAAAATAACTGTCCTCTACTAATTTGATATCACATGCATCATGTTCATGATGCTTTGTCTCATCTTTTGCTTCTGACTCTTCAATAGGAGAAATGGAGCCATCATCATGCAAGTTTTTGTTTTTGCGACTATCAAGGTCTACTTTTTCTAAATCTTTACCAACATTCATTTGTTGAATGTTGAAAGTGATTCCTTAAGGTAGTGTTCATACTTCAGTTCTTCAATGTGGTTAAAAAATCCCCTTGCAACAGCCTGCTCAAAACTTAAAATTTTCCTCCAAAGTAATGGTTTCCTTCCATCCTCAGATTGTAAAATTGGGAACGTAGGTCCTTTATCTTCGATTTGTTTGTGGTCTTGTAGTGTTTCTCTTTCCATTCGGTCTTCCTCTTGGTATTAGTTTTGGCTTGTATTTCTTCTTCTAATGTTACTTTTTTTTCTTGAATATTTCAAAAACAGTCTTCAAAGTCAATGGTCTTGGTTCTATGGGTGAATCACTTGATGAATCTACTTTAATACTTTAGGATATATGAACAAATTTCCTCACGGGTTTTCTTTGAGTCCGTTTAGGTAAGGAAGGTGTACATTGCTACCAGGCCAAGAGCTATCACTTTGATTTTCAATTTCTACAGCTATATCAGATGTCATATAGTTAACAGGATCCACTCCTGATGTTTCCATTACTTTTTCTTGGTCTTAAAGAGTTTCTTCTCCAGCTGTGCCATGGAAAAGAAAGCACTGTCCTCAGCCTCACGACCCCTTTAATAGTGGGAATGAAATCGTGTGAGACAACTCAACTGTTGAGCACAAAGAACACTGGAAGACTGCTTCAATCACTCTTTGTTGAGACCTCATATTCTAAGTAAGCTGAGTATAGTGATTTCATTGTAGCTTAAATTACTCATTTATAAATAGAGCTCAGTTTCATATTGTTTTGTATTGTTCAGTGACTAGTTTAAAAATTGTCTTTTAAAAAAGGAGATTTAGTACATTTTTAGTTCTCTCAAAGAACAGATTCATGGTTGAATAAAGACCATGAAGGTGGAGGTGAAAAGCCCCTCTTTTAAACAATGTCTGAATAAGACCTGTTTAAATCTACATGAATCATATGTTGCATTTTAAGTTCAAAACACGTTGATACAATTTAAACAAAACATTCATTACTTTAAAAAATACCCTCTGCTTCTAATTTTACAAGTGTATGAGCAAATGCATCTCTCATTAGTGTGAGAAAAACACCCTAGTGTGCTCCAAGTAGGTAGAATTACGCCAGCCTCGAGGACGCTTTCATGTGGCCATCACTTGTGTCTTTTTCCTGGCCTGTGTGTCTGGTTGGGGGTGGTGGTAGAGAAAAACCTTTCCCAATTAGCCTTGCCATATATAGAAGGCTTGCTGTGTCCCATAGCCTAGTGTTTTTGTTATGGGAACTGCTGCGGACAGAAATCCAGACTCGATCAACTGCTTTCCTTTTATGGGAATCTTAAATTGCGTCTTAGATTCTAGAGGTGAATGCACAGTGCAATTGCTTCCTGACTACAACTTTTTTCCTCAATATCTGGTTATCACATGAGTCATTAGAATAATTGCAGTTGAAACCAACAATTTTAGAGAGGAAATTAAATGCATAACTTCTATTGCTTGGGCTTATGGAATTAGTTATAGGATGAGAGCTCAGTTTTGCTCTTGACCTCAAATAGCTTAAACGTACATTAAATTGTGAATTTTCTATGCACTATTGGAAAAGATTTAGTGATGTTTGTGATCAAGAAGTTATAAAATCAGATGTAGAGCTTGGTCAAATATATTTATGGGCTATGGGCTGACAAGAGAAATTAAGTTGACAACATTTTAAATTCAAGGGTTTAAGAATGATCCTAAATTTATGGACAAAATACTATCTGCCCTCTAAAATTATGTAATTCAGAGCTCTCATTTATTCAACTGTACATTCATTCAGAATTTATTTAAAAAGGTCTCCTACATGCCAAGAGGTCTTTTGGGAATTGAAAATGGTGAAGTAAAACCTAAATCCTATCCTGAAATATTTGCTTTCTAGTGGGAAGAGACAGACAATATTGTATATTTAAAGATACAGAATGCAACAGGTAATGATAAATGCTATGAAGCAAAAGACCAGGATGAGGGAGATAGAGAGTGAAAGTTATTGTTATTTTCTTCAGAGTAATCAGAAAAGACCCTCCCAATGAGCCGACTTTGAAAGCAATACAAGAAGGTAAACAGATGACAAGGAGAAGATTGTGTTAGTGATGCCGTAAGAGAGGTGGAAGCTTAGGTGAGGGAAGCGCTGAGTCAAAAACTAGGAAGTTGATAATATGAGCTTCTAGGTGGCATTGTGAACAATTACGCTTCTACTTGGCATGAGGTAAAGAACTGCTTTAAAATGTGGAGGAGAAAGGGTTGATTTTCATTTCAACATGATCAGCCAGACTACTTCATTGAACATGGATAATAAATGGACAAACAATGAAAGCTAGTTGATTATTTAGGAGGTTACAGCAATAGCTTTGTGAGAGATGGTTGACAGAGGCAGCAGCAATAATGAGATCAAATGGCTTGTGATAAGGTTCTGGGTCACTCTCAAAGGAACAATCAAAAAAATTCACTACTGGTTTAACTATAAAGTGTAAGAAAAAGAGTAGCGTGAATTTTGATTTGATCTAAAACACTGAAGTAGATGGACAAAAACTGCAGGGAGGATACATTTGGAAGGAACAAAAACACTAAGAAGGAACAATTCTTAGTGTTGGACAAGTTTGATGTCTAAGAGATACCAACGTGGAGATATGACATAGGAAAATAGGAGCGCAGTCTAACATTCTGGGGAGGAGATTCAGATTGAAAATACAAATTTAGGTGCCATCAGGTGTTAAAGTTGTGTAGAGTTATGAGAATGAGCAAAGTCATTCTGAGGGCAGTGGAGAGCTAAGGAAGGCTTACAGGTGGTGCTGGGCCCTTAGAGCTTGGAAGGCTGGAAGGTGAGTGGGTCATCAATAAAGAGTGAGGGCCAGGAGCTTATCAGGAAGGACATCACACAGCAGAGACTGTAAGCCAACGGACAGTGATGTTTCAAGGAGAGAGAGTGAAGGACCAACTACACAGCTGTCAATGGGCTCAAAGCATAAAGAATCCAATACTGCACATTGACCCTGACATGGTCAAGGGCATTACTATCTCTAAGAATATGGGCAAAGGCCAATAAAAGCTTCATCAAATGTTGAATGAAAGAATAACATCTTGGTTGAAACAGGTTCTGGAGAAGAGGGGAAGAAAGGAGTAGATGAGCATGTAGGGACCTGGTTTGAGGCTATTTCTGTAAAGGAGAGAGAAATAGAGCAGCAACCGGCCACTCACTTGGAGCCAAGGGAGGCATTTGTGGCTATTGTTGTGTAAATGTGGAAAAATGCTGTAACATGTTTATATGCTTACAGAAATGCTCCAACAGAGAGAAAAATAATTAGGTGTTGTAGTGGAGAATGGGAAAAATTGCCAGACTAATGTCTGTGAGCAGGCCGGAGGGGCTTAGCATACCAATGGAAAAGTTGGCCTTAGATGCAGTGTGTTTAGCTTGTTCAGTATAATAGGAGCAAAAGCTGGTGAAAGGCATCCTAACACCAACCTGCACTCCATTGGGAGACAAGAAGCATGTGAAACTGTTCTTCTAATTGCTCCTATTTTTTTCCCTGTTCTTTTGCTGGTCTTTTCTTGTAGCACAGAGTGGGACAGTTACTTTGTTGTTTGTCAGGGTCTCAGGATAACCCGTGCCTGGCTGTGTCCAAACAGCGCTGTCCTGCTCCAATCAGGGCACTGGCAAACAGCTGCGTAAGAAAAGTTTCAATAAATGAATTGCTAGAACAGGTAGAAGCAACTTATCTAGTTGGTTGTTGGCACAAAAACTAGGTGGACTAATACTATCTCAGCAGAATTAAGGTGAGCTTCTATAGGCACAGAATTATGAGACACTTAAACTCTTCATTTTATGTTTTAATATTATGTAACAAGTTTTCCAAATACTACAGTGTGCCAGAATAGTACAAAAATAAATACAAACTTTACTTTCCCAGTAAAGAAATAACAGGCAAGACATCTCATGAGTAGTGCAAACAGGCTAATTTGAAAACATTCCTCTGCTTAAAGTGAGAATAATGTTTAAGTCTAAAACTATACTTATGAAGTTATTATCAGAAAATTTAAAACACTGTATAGGCTTTCACAGTGCAATTCCACTTCTAGTAATGTACTAGGATAAAACACATAGCTTTTTTTTTCCAGTACCAGGGATCAAATCTAGGACCTTGCACTTACCAGGTAGGCCCTTATGCCACTGAGCCATCTCCTCGGCCCTCACACAGCACTGTATTCACAAAACAGTTACTATGAACCACATGAATGATGTGTCAGACTCTATGCTAAACACTTGCGATGTCAGTGCCTCTGGCAGCTCCCTCTCTCTAGCAAAGGAATTTTCCTATCATTTGCTGTGGGGCTGCTTCCCTCAGCTTATCCACATTATGATTTGCTGCTTCTTGGTCTTATGTGTAAATCAATGCACTTATTTTGCTTCTTCCCACTCTGGAAGTGCCTCTCATTGGATACCTGTGTTTTCTTTCCCTGACTACTCAATGCCGGCTTGCTACTGTCATCAGGTAGGAAAGTGTCCCTATACTCCTCTCACCTCTACTTCTGGTGAAGTCAGTCCTAGGCAGTCTAGCTGCTTGGCTCTCCCAAGACAATGGCAGTTTTAAGAAGCAGTGAACCATCCATTTATTCTCTCATGGGTGGTAGCTTCCATTTCACTTATATTGACCCAGTGTTCCAGCTTCCATCAATCATATAACTTTTTAGTGGAATCAACTAAGTCTCTTTTCTAGGCTCTTGCCATTGATTCATATATGCACTACTACAAATGCATGCAAAACACGGTCGGCTGCTCATACAAGAGTCTTAGACAAAAATGTCTAAAATAAGCCGGGCATGGTGGCATATGCCTGTAATCCCAGCACTCGGGAGGCTGAGGCAGGAGGATTGTTGTGAGTTCGAGACCAGCCTGAGCTACAAAGTGAGCTTAAGGCCAGCCTGAACTGCATAGTGAGACCCTGTCTCAAAAAGACAAAAAAAAAAAAAAATGTCTAAAATAGAAATGCCCCCTGCAAAGTACAGTCTATCACAACACTAAAAGAAGTAATACACATAAACTGGAAAAAAAATGTGATAAAATTAATTAAAATACAAGTGTCTTTCTTACACTTTTCAATGTAAAATACCTTACATTGGAAAATAGCATTAGTAGCCCTTTTTTTCAAAGACGGCGTCTCTAAGTTTGTCATGGAATCAATTTTATTTGGGGAGGGGGCTTGCTATGCAGTTCAGGCTGTCTTTGAACTCACTCCATGGTCTAGGCTGGCCTTGAACTTGTATTGATCTTTAGACTTCTAATTGCTAGGATTAGAGACATGTGCCTCCATGTCTGGCATCTTTTTTTTGAATCATGTCTTTTGACAGTGAGTGTCTTGACAGCCTCATGTATTCTTTCAAGGCAGAAATGACAAACTGGTACCTGAAACTGTGCTTTGTATAACCTTATGTTTCAAAGAACTTCAGTTTATTTTCATTGAATTTCAAGATGTAGACATTTTTTTTCCTGTATTTTAGGGAAGGGTCTACAGGGTGTTCCAGGTCACACCACTAATCCAGACTCATAGTGATCCACCTGTTTATGGTCTCACAAGTGCTGGGGTTACAGGCGAATGCCACCAAGCCCAGACTTAATCGTTGTCTCAGCTCCCTATTGGTGGAGCCAGCATGGCAAGCCTGGGGATTGAACTCCTGGTCCCTGCACCTGCTTGAAGGTGCTTTAATCTGCTGAGCTATTTGGCTGGCCCTCAAGATGTACACATTTAGATGAAAATCTAGAAAAAATTCAGGTGATAGGCATCACTAGACTTCCTTTCATATGTGGGAGCTCTTACATAAATTGGCTGCTTGTAAGAGGAAGACCTTTTCGTTACTCCCAAGATCTGCTGGGCATCATCTCCTACTCCCTGTCTCTTATTGTTGGGTTTGCTCTGTTGCTTTTATATCTGCAGAGTACTTGGTTCATGGATGTTTCTTTCCTGCCTCATAGAGCTCTAGAAATCCTCCCATGGAATTTGCAAAAGCTTTCCTTCAGTATTAATCAATCAATCATGGTACTTTCACTTTTCTAGGTGCAGAAGAAGACCTGTCTTTTAAAAGTTGTAATTTAAATGCCATAAAACAATGTAACATTGTCTAATTTTCTTCTGTGCTAAAAATATATATAGCACAGAAATTCTGTCTATGCAAATTTTGTATGGCAATAGGCAACTGAGCTGTCATTTTTTCATGTTAAAGAGCTAAGTGATTTAAGATAGGACCGCAAACTGTATCTGTAGGCTGGTTTCTCTCTTAGGGCTGTTAGAAAAATTCATAGGATTTTTATCTTTTTTCTGTTGATTCATACCTAACCACCTACTAGTAAAGCACTCCTGCTGTTTCTGGAATTAGCCTGATTCATCCGGGTACAACACATCTGACTCCTGGCAGTGTTATAAATGATGTCTAAGGGTAGAAAGGTGATTGTTTGAGGTTCACTACCAAATGTATATATGACATTTAGTATATGTAGTATACTACATATAATATGCAATTAACATATATGTTACACTAAATCAATTGTTTTTGATGATGGATATTCTGACTGTAATATATTGAAAAGTAAATTCATTGTTATGCCTAGGATTACTTGATGTATTTGTTTAGGCTATTCAAGCAAGATGTCCATTTGGTATTCAACTTGAAAAACAGAAAAATGATATCAACATGATATCATAAGGATATCAGGTTAAGTTATTAACAATTTTAAGTATCTTCAAAGTTATATTTCTTGTTATATAAGCCTTGTTTTATCTTGGTCTTAACATTCCAGCAGAAAAGTATAATAATGAGGTATGAAAAGTAAAGCCATATTAATATGCTGAGCTGTAAAAGGCTCAAGTTAACAACTTTTGACATTGCCAGTCCTATAGATAACCCACTCCTATTATGGAGTATATTGAATTTTGCTGAATTCATGCACCTACAATATTTAAATGGCAATGGAATACCCATCTTTGACAAACCTAAACAAAAAAGGGGAATATAAATGAAGGACCATTTTGTATCTGTGTATACAAAATAATTAGGATAGATACTAAGAGTGTTTGGACAGGATATCATGTCTGCATCTTGTAATATGAGTAACTACTATGAAGACAACAGTATGCAAAGTATTATTTTTTGTAAGTGTCCTACTGACCTATATTGAACTTGTCTCACTGCTATTTGTTTCCTAACAAAATTATTAATAATAATGATAAAACAATTTTAAGTATCTTAATGCAAATAGCATTTTAATATATTGTCAGTTTCAGAAATAAAATGACCAACCCACTCCAAAGAAATTAGTAACGTGAGTTTTTTTTATTATTTTTATTGAGAAACAAATGTCAATAAGATAGTTTCAAAGCTGATTAATAGGACAGTAATTAATAGGACAATGTAATTAATACATTGTACACTGTTATCTTCTTAGTGGTTATCCATAATACAAGAAGAAGACAGAATATCCTTTCCAGACACTATTAGTACAAATCTTCGCACTGAGTTAAGTGAAAGTAGCTATATAGCTATCCTAACTATTCTGTATATACAGATAAAAAATGCTCTTTCTTTTGTAGCTCCCTTTTTTGTTTAGTCCTATCAGAGATGGGTAGTCCACTGGCATCTAATACTGTAGGTGCATGAATTCAGCAAAACAATTCAACACAGTCCAGAGTCCACAGTAGGAGGGGATTATCCTGCAGATATCTGCAGAAGTTATTGACTTGAGCCCTTCACAGCTCAGTATATTAATATGGCTTTACTTTACATACCTCATTGTTATACTTTTCAGCTGGATGCTTTAGACCAAGATAAAACAAGATATATATAACAAGAAATGTGACTTTTATATCTGATAAGGTCAGTCAAGTACCATCAGGATTTATCCTGTAACCCTGTACCGAACTTTATAGATCCTTTGTCAGTGTCAGCCATGTGGATGAGTCACTGCCATTGCTTGTCCAATTTGCTTTCTATGAAAACCTGAGAGAGTGTTTTCTCTCCATGTGACTCTCCTTAGGCACACTCTACATCATTGATCACATTCCTCTGTGGCTCCATGATCTCCTTGATCAGAAAATTTGAGATACAACTGAGTTACATGATGAGTAACATGAGTTTGTATCTTTGGATGACTTGCTAATTCTTTTTTCTTTGCTGTGGCATAGGTAATATCAAATTTTTTATAGGAGGAAAATTTATTAAACATTGCTTTTGTTGTTTTTTAATTTTGAATGTTAGTACTTCATTCCAAGTTATAGAAGAATTTGTATATTTTCTCTAGTATTTGCACAGTTTCATTATTTTACATTTAATTTTCTGGCTTATTGATATATGTCTTGTGGAACAAATCCAATTTTATTGGTATTTTTTTTTTTGATATGGCTATCTGGTTACTTTTATAGCATTTAAGTTCAGCCCTTTCCCACTGATTTGAGATGCCAGGGTTATTGTATATTTACTTAGATCTATTTGTGTATTTTGTATTTTTTTATCCCATGGTTTATGTAGTCATGTGCCAAGTATCATTCATATTAAATTACAGAAGACAAAGCAGGTTTTGATACCTGGTGGAACTAACATGGCATAGTTTTTCTAATCTTCATTGTTTTTCTGGCAATTTTCATTTTTCCAAATGAACTTTGCAACCAACTTGCCTTTAAGATGAACCAGAAACAGCAGTGGGTTTGTCTCAGCAGGACTGGAAATTGTCAGAAGTTGTTGAGCCTTTTCAGCTTAGCATATTAGGATAGCATTACTTTAGATATCTCATGGTTATACTTTTCTGATGGGTGGTAAAGACCAACTTAAAGCAAGACCTATATAACTAAAGATGTAACTTTTGTATCTGACAATGTCAGTCAAATCCCCTAGATTTACCCTGAAACCATGTATATCTAGTACCTTCTAGATCAGTGTCAGCCATGTGGATGAGTCATGGCCATTGCTTGATCACTTTGCTCTCTGTGAAAGCCTGAGAGAATGTTTTCTCTCTAGGTGACTCTCCTTAGGTACTATTGGATTATACTAAGTTATTTTGATGATTCAAACAATATTTGAACTGACATCAAGTATGATAAGATCCTTTATTTATTTATTTATTTATTTTTTCTGGCTCAGGTTGTCTTAAGAGCAGGTCAGGGGATTGAACCATGGTCCCCTGCACCTGACTGGGTTTGTCCAAGCAGGGACTTAACCAATTGAGCTAATCCACAAACCACCTGAAAAAGTTTTGTAAAGACTTCTCCAAATGCAGATTTTCTAGCAGCAATGAAAAACCCATCTCTGACAAAACAAACCAAAAAGGAGGTATAAATAAAGGACCATTTTTTAGTGAAAAAAATACATATCTCTATATACAAAATAAGATAGATATACATCTACTTTTCTTAGTTCAATGAGAAGAAAGCTTTGTACTAATATAGTTTAGACAAGATATCATGTCTGTATCTTGTCCTCTGAATAACCACTATGAAGATAATAGTATGCAACGTATAAATTATTGTAACCATCCTATTAACCTGCTTTGAAATGGTTTCATTGGTATTTTTTCTCATTAAAATGAATAAAAAATAAAAAAACAGGAAACGTAAGAAAAAAAAAAAAAAAACCAAAAAAACCCGCCCTGAATGAAAATAAAAAAACAAATGCCTCACAGTTTTTTTTAAAAAAATTATTCCTTAAACTTCATGTAAAATATTTTCATTGATTTTTTGTCTTTTTTAGGTTTGTTTATGATGTCTTTTGCTATTACATTTCTTTGAGCAGTTTAAAATTGTAACCGCATTTGTTTTTAAAACTCTGCTGATTTCTGCTGGTCTATTGCAAGGAATAGTTAATGCTTAGGTGTTTTTTTTTCTCTCCTTTTTAATTTTTATACTTTTTGGATGACTTTTTCATGCTCATATCTGGTAATCTGAACAGCTAATTTGAAGAAAACAATGTGCAATATTCAATCATTGTTGCATTCCTATAATTTCATTTAGTGAAATTTTGTGTTGTTTCTTATGCTTTTTTCTTTACATTTTTTATTCTTTTAAAAACAACCTCTGTTTTTAAAAAAAATAACTTCTAACTTTATAGCTGTGTTTAGAGAATACATCCAATATGGCATGAAAGCTGTACAATTTGCTGAGGTTGCTTTTTAGAGAAGTGGTTCTTCATCACAGATACATACAGTGATCTGAAGTTTTCAGACATGCTTATGCTTCTTACTTAGTGCAGACCAATTAAATCAATATTGCATTACTAATTTTTTTTCCCAGGATACCCTGAGTTGTTCATTAAAAGTGCAGATCCTTGCCAGCACCAATACAAACAACCAGGATCACAGTCCCTGGGGGAAAGGCCCATGGAACCTGGGCTTTCAACAAGCAGCTCTGACGTACATTGAACACGACAGACCCCAGCCTGCATGCCCAGGCAGCTTTTGGTTGTTGGTTACTTTTAAGAAAGCAGCTCTGATGATTTTCATATAGATCTTTTGTGAACCCGCTTTCATGTCTCTTGAGTGAGCACCTGGTGAGGATTTGCGGGGTCATGGAGTGGAATGGGGCTGCGATGTACATGCCTGTAAGTGGCTACACAGCTCATGCCAGAGCACGGGGAGAAGTTAGGGTTTATTTTTTAGCCAACAGAGTACAAGTAGGGCAGTAGGCATTGCTGAGAATATCGCAGCAAACTGGAGGACTCCTCCGCTGCCTTTGAAGAAGGAAGCCACCAAAACACGTATACTTTTAAAGAGCTTCTGACAAGGTGTTAAGGTCCCTTAAATGTAACAAGTGGCCAATCTTTGCCAATATTTTATATAAACTTGAAATAATAATACAGTCCTCGGTTACTTGATACAAGGGTTCTGAAAGTTTCCTTGGGATCCAGTTTGTTAATTGTGGTATTGATGTATGTTATTTTCTCAATAACCGTGTCTTTGTCATTTGTCGACTTGCCCTGAGGAGGAACTGCCTCACTGATTAGTAATGTTCTGGGTGTTCTGTGGATGCCTTACACATAGGCTGCTTGTCAAGGAGAGAAGACTCATCCTTGTGAGCAGTGCCAATGCATCATCCTGTAAAGCCCAAATAATTTCTAAGAATATACATGAGGTTATGCCGCCATCCTGGTCTGTATGTGTTGCCTTAGTACATCAACAAACCATGTCAGCTTGTACAGATTACTGCCTAATGTTATGTCTGCTTACAGCCATAGAGCTTAAATCATCCATGTTTTTAAAACAAAGAGAACACAAAAACCTCAGGCCTAGCTGGGAAAAACATTTAATCTCCAGCCTGAAAACATTCTTATAAAATAAGTTACTTTGACCCAGCTGTTCTCAGAAAACAGCTAAAACCACAGAGTTAACTAATAGTTGTCCTTTTGCCTGCCCCTCTTAGTTACCCTAAAAAGTCATATATTCTCAAACCCACTAATTATTTTAAAGGTCAGCCTAAACTAACCAATGCCATTCACTTCTGTAACCGCACTTACAAGACTCCTCCTCCCTTTGTCTTTGGGCTTAAAACCCAGCCCACAGTCAGCTCGGGGCTCTCTGTTCCTGCGCGTTCAGTGAGCCCCATGCATGCATGGAAAATAAAATCCCCTTGCTTTTGCATAAGAGGATGTCTCTTGGAGTCTTTCTTCATGCGGTGGGCTTCTCAGACCTAACAATCTTACTGTAGCCCGGACAGAATAGAAAGCCAAAGAAGAAAGCCTTTTTCTGTCTTTTTGAGGAACTCAAGTCTTTATCCTTGCTTCTGTGCAAGAATCTCTTGTTGACTTCAGGCTTCCAGAGAAGACTCTTCGGGCTTCCCTTACAGATGCTTTAGCTTTTGTACACACGCATGGGTAGGACTCTTAGAAGAGGTCCAGGCCTTCAACTTTCAGTTAGGTTCTCTGTTGCTCCAGGGAGTGGACAGCCATTTTGCAGTCTTCCAGCCCTGGTTCCGCAAGTGGCCTTTGTAAACCCATCTACTGGACCCTTCATGTACATATATATTGTGTTTAAGTTGTGGGGTATGGGGTGATATAGCTATATATTACATATATTACTTCTCTTCCTCTAGAGAACCCTACCAGATACAGTAGCTTTTAAAATAGTTTTCTGTGCATGAAGGAGAAGTATTTTGTAATGACCTATGTTAAGAAAGTAGAATTGTTAGTTTTACTTTGTCACTGATGGAATTGCATGCATTTTCCCTTGTAAACCATTTTTAAATATAAAACCAGAAAAGCTTAGTGTGGGAAGGTTAAGAATTCTAATTAGTTTAGCATTGTAGGAAAATGGATGCGCTTTAAGAGTGTCATGTTGAGTGAAAGAGATCAGACACACAAACTTAAGTGTCAGAAGAGTACTCTTAAATGAGAAACTCAAAATGTAAATATGAAAAAAATTTTCATATTCATACTCCATTAAAGATTTTTAAAATATATCAAATTCTTAGTTCTTCTAGGTGTTAGTCTTTGGATAAGTTAGTTTTTATTTTAAAAATATATTTATGGGGCTGGCTCAGTGGTCTAAAGAGCCTGCTTAGGCAAGCTTAAGCAAGTGCAGGGACCACGGCTTCATCCCTGGCACCACATGCCGTGCCAGCCCCACCCCCAGGGTGGGCTGAGCTGGCAACAAAAATAAATAAATAATATACAATAAAATGATAAAAATAAGTTTATAAAGCACTGAGCTGAAGGCAGAGCGATTTGTTATGCACTTCGGATCCCACACACGAGTAGCTTTCCCTATTATACCTTAGGTATGGTCCAAGAGAGTGGTACCTTTGTCACAACTGCTATCCCTTGGCATGTCCTATTACCCAAATTCCATACTTTACACTAGCAGTTAACAGGTAACTTTGGAGTTTTGACACAGGTATGTTCTTTTTATTCATTTATTCATTCATTTATTTATTTTCTGTGCTTAGGGCTATAGGGTCTCACTACATAGATCGGACTCATAGTGATTTTTCCTGTTTTCAGCCTCCCAAGTACTGGGATTATAGGCACATATCACCCCGCCCATCTCAATCGCTGTCTCATCATGTCCAGGGGCTGAGGCCAGAGCGTCATCCTGGGGCTCAACCCTGCCTCTGTGCATTGCCTAAGCAGGTGCTTTAGTCCGCTGAGCTATCAGGCTGGCCCGAGATAAGTACGTTCTGAACACTGGATTCTGACTTTCTCTACTGAACTTTGCTTTCCTACCATTTTCAAAATTCTCAGTTCAGTTCTTTCATTTTAATTATTTTCTCTTAAAATTACTTAGAAATAAGTGTTTTTTATTGGTAGGACTTCATTTGAATTTTAGCTTTTTCTTTCTTGATCATTTTCTTTTTCTTTTAGATATATATGTTAAAAATTAAATTTCCATTTTTTGCTTGATAGAAACTATGTTTTGTCTTCATTTTTTGAGTAGTAGTTTTTCAAAGTATCAAATTCTAGCTTGATTATTAGCTTTAAAAACTTTTTGTTTGTTTTATTAGTCTTTTTGAGATATTGTTTCACTATGAAGTTCGGGCTGGCCTTGAGCTCACTTTGTAGCCCACGCTGGTCTCAAACTTGCAAGGATCCTTCTGTCTCAGCCTCCTGCGTACTGGTATCACAGGTGTGCACCATCATATCCAGCTAGTTTTAGAAACTTATTTTTTCTCATTTTTTTTTCCTGGTATCAGGGGTTAAATTCAGGACCTTGTGTTTTCCAGGTAGGCACTTATCTCCCTGGCCCCTTAGAAACTTTTAATGTTATTCTATTATCTATTGGCTTGTATTGTTATAAAGGAGAAGTCAGATATTAGTTTTATTGCAGGTTAGTCTGTATTTTCTCTCTGGCTAGTTTAAAGATTTTTTCCTTTTGTTCTTTTAAACTTAATTAGAATGTGTTTAGGGTAAATTTATTTATTGCGGTTTGCATTCATTTCATGTAATAAATCTGATAATTGCTTGCCTTCATCAATTGAATTATTTCATTAGACAATGGTTCTCTACTATTGTGTTTATTAGCCTCTCCTGAATTCTGATTACATGTGTGTTGTCACTTCTCAGGATATCTCCCCAGCTTCTTAGTCTTTCTTTTCGCTCTCTGTGTCTCTCTCCCTTCTCTCCTCCTCACACTGACATTTTTCATCTTTATTATCTTGATTATGTTATTCTGGAAAATTTCCTCACATTCACTATTCCCCTTGTGGGTAATTCCTCTGTGTATTCTATTGTATAAACCACTTCTTAGTTTTAGAGCTCCTTTTTTTTTTTTAATTTTGAAAGTTTTGCTTTGGTTTACTGCATCAATTTTGACATTTTTGGCTTATTTTACTCAACTCTTTTACTTCTTGAAATGCGCTCATTTTATACACTGCATCTGATCACTTCATCCTCTTCATACATTAAGCATCAGATTCAGTAGCTTGTTATTTCCATCCCCTTGCTGCTGTGGTTTATTTCTCCATGTGTCTGGCAATTTTCAGTTGTGAGCTCCCTTCCATTGGAACTTCACCTGAGGCAATGCATTCACACTTGTTTTTAAAGTTCGCCTTCTCCCCAATTGTATTGTCATTGGCAGATTTCAGAGCAACCAAATTAAACAATTCAAAATATTTTTTTTTAAGATTGTAGTTTTTCAAGATATAGATATAGGAATTAATTTGAATATTGACTTACAAGTATAAATTCCTAGGGGAATAATTTTTCTTTCTTTGTTTTCCTGCTTTCCTTGCTCTTACATGATTTTTCTCCCGTCCCCTTCCCTTCTTCTCTCTCCCCCCTCCTCTTCCATCCCCTTCCCTGTCTTCCCCTTTCC